>JAXBDA010003414.1:0-34827 GCA_036023075.1 Gaultheria prostrata
ACACACCCCAATCAACATATATCTCACCAACACTCCAACACTCAGTCAATCTTACCATTTCATTCAACTCCTCACATTACCCCATTGTTATTTACGAAAAATAAATATAAATTTTCGGGTCTTCACAAGTACAAACCATCGCATACATCAAGCATCCAACTGCGCTGACATAAGACACTTTTGACATATCCTGAATTTCATCATCAGTCTTCAGACACTGCGCTATAGACAACTTGAAATGACTCGCCAAATGTGCTCACTTGTTTCGCATTATCCATGCTAAACCTTTCCAACAATTCACCACATAACTCTTTTAAGACAACCACAGCTTCCCCGCTGACCTATCTCTGCGAATCTCCATCCCAAGTATTGTCCTAGTAGCACCCAAGTCTTTCATGTCAAACTCCTTGCCCAACAAAGACTTCAACCTGTTGACCTCAACCATACTTTTCGCAGCAATAAGCATATCATCCATAAGTAGTAGGAAAATATAGGAACCATCATCAAGACTCTTTACATAAACACAACAATCATACTCACAGCGTGTGAACCCAATCCGAATCATATAGGAGTTAAACCTCTTGTACCATTGTCTTGGAGACTGCTTAAGCCCATAAAATGACTTCTTCAACCTACAAATAAGGTTCTCAGTCCCTGGCTGTATGAATCCCTCCGGCTGCTCCATGTAAATAACCTCTTCCAAATCACCATGGAGGAATGCCGTTTTCACATCCAGCTGCTCTAACTCCAGATCATAGCTAGCCACCAATGCCAAGATAATCCTGATCGAAGTATGCCTCACCACTAGAGAAAAGACCTCATCATTATCAATCCCCTTCCTCTGTGAGTATCCCTTTGCTACCAATCGAGCCTTGAACTTCTCTTTTTCCTTTTCAGACGCAACTTCCTTCTTCTTATAAACTCACTTACAACCCACTGTCTTCTTCCCTTGAGGTAATTCTTTCAACACCCAAGTCTGATTCTTATGCAATGACTCCATCTCCTCCACCATGGCCTTCCTCCATCTGTCCTTTTCAGAAGTATTGATAGCCTCCTGAAAAGTAGATGGATCCTCATTGGTAATATTTAATGCATAAGAAACCATATCCTCAAACCCATACCTCACTGGCGGCTTGATAACACATTTGGGTCTCCCTGCGGCTATGTTTTCCTACTGCTGCTGATCAAGTTGTTCCTTTGGCTGAGAACCACTTGTGTCTCCACCTATATCTGTGTCACCACCTGTGTCTAAATCACCCAGCTCAATCTGTATACCCTGCTACTTACTACTTTCCCCTGACTCAGATTTCTGAATCCCCTAATGCACCCTGGCCATTGAAGCCTTATCAAATACCACATTTCTACTGATCACCACCTTTCTTGTTTCCGGATCCTAAAACTTGTACCCTTTTATCCCTTTTTCATACCCAATAAAGATACACTGTTTGGACTTCGCATCAAGCTTTGACCTTTCATTACCGGGAAGGTGAACATAGGTTAGACACCCACAGATCCTCAAAACTGAATAGTCTACCTCCTTGTCTGTCCATACCTCCTCTGCTATCTTTCCATTCAAAGCAATACTCGGCGACCTGTTTATAACAAACACTGCCATATTCACTGCTTCTGCATAGAAAATCCTTGGAAGCCCTGCATTAAGTCTGATATACCGTGCCTTTTCTGCTATGGTTTTATTCATCCTTTCTGCCACCCCATTCTGCTGCGGTGTCTTCCGAACTGTCCAGTGTCGCTGAATCCCATGCTCTTCACAAAACCTCAAAAACTTTCCATCATTGTACTCTTTCCCATTATCTGTCCGGAGGCACTTAATTCGTTTCCCAGTCTGGGCACATAATCCGTTTCCCAGTCTGGTTTTCCGCTTCAGCCTTCCACACCTTGAATGTTACAAAAACATCTGACTTGTGTCGCAAGAAGTAAACCCAAACTTTCCTCGAATAATCATCGATATAGGACACGAAATACAGAGATCCCCATTTCGAGGCTACCCTCACTGGCCCCCAAACATCTGAATGTATATAGTCAAGAATCCCCTTTGTCCTGTGCGAGGCATGCCTAAACTGCACCTTACACTGTTTCCCCAAAACACAAAATTTATAGAACCCAACCTTGCACGATTTCACCCTTTTTAGCAGATTACTCTTGTGTAACTCCAACATCCCACGTTCCCCCATATGCCCCAACCGCATATGCCAAAGTATGGTGTCATCAGTATCAACCGTTGTGGTGGCAACAACTCCACCTACAACTGCACTCCCTGTCAGCTTATAAATATTTCCTGGAACCTTTGAACCCTTCATGATCACTAAAGCCCCTTTTGTTACCTTCATAACTCCACCTTCTGTTTTACGCCCACAGCCGTTAGAGTTTAAAGTTCCCAACGAAATTAAATTTTTCCTCAACTCTTGAACATGCCTAACATCACCCAAGGTTTTCACAACACCATCAAACATTCTGATCTTAATTGTGCTTATTCCTATGACTTTACACGTGCATCATTACCCATGAGAACATTACCACAATCCACTGACTTGTAGGTGCTGAACCATTCCCTGTTAGGGGATATGTGATAAGAACATCCTGAATCCAAAATCCATGAGTCTGCCAAGTGATTCGGATTGGCAGAAACCGAAAGCATATCACCATCCTCTAAATCATCCTGCTCCACCACGTTTGCAATATTCGATGGTCCATCTTTCTTCTCCCTTACCTTTCCCTGTTTCTTCTTCCAGTTTCCACCTTTTCCCTTCCGAGGACAATTTTTCTTGAAGTGACCTGGTTCATGGCACCTATAACACTTCAACTCAAAACCGCCCTTCGAATTCGACCTCCCACGTTCAACCGATTTCCCTCTCTCCATCTTTCTGCCACGTTCCCCGTACCACTTTACCATCAGAGCTTCACCCTGCGTTGACTCAGTCTGTAACCTGCGCTGATTTTAGGCCAGAAGGGCTATAGTAACTTCCTCCAATTCTAGGGTTCCTTTCCCCCAGAGTAGAATGGTAAAAAGATTATCCAGAGAACCCGGTAGGGAGGACACCAACATCAGAGCCTTATCTTCCTCTTCGAATGTTACCTCAATTTGTAATAAATCACTAACAATCTGATTGATGTGTTTATGTGCTGAATTAAATCAGAACCCTCGACCATCTTTAATCCAAATAACTTTTGCTTCAGAAACAGTTTATTAGTCAAGGATTTCGACATATAACTGCTCTCCAGCTTCGTCCAAACCCCAGTCGGCGAATCATCGCTGATCACGTGATACATAACTTCATCTGCAAGACACATGCGAATCATACTCACGGCCTTTGCCTGCAGATCTTCCCAATCATCGTTGGAAATATGCTCTAGTTACTTGGATGCCCCGCTCAACGCCTTCGACAAACCCTAATGCACCAACAAATCCTTTACCATCTGATGCCACAGTCCGAAATTACCAGTGCTGTCGAACTTTACCACATCGAACTTCGACACAGATGTAGAGGTACCGGAAAATATTCACTGCCAAATACAAGTATTCACTTTAACCTTTACACATCACAACATACACAATCAAACCGCAAATAGAGCTAGATCAGAAGAACAAATGTACATAAATACATATATTTTTATATATACATAAATATAAACATGCAATCAATCAACAATCTAGAAAACAGCAGGAATTTTTCAAAACCTGTAATGAAGGGATGATGAAGCAAGGTAGTTTCCGTAGAGAATGTTGTTGATCGGTCGTCGGCGGTAGAGAATTACACAGATCCAATAACTTCACGCCTCTCTCTCTCTTTCCCCCTCTCCCTTTCGCGCGCGCGTTTTGGATCTGGTATTGCTATGGAGAAGACGATAGAATGTGATAGACCTTTAGAAAATGTTAGGGGCAATGTCGAGCCATCAGGCTTCCAAATACAAAAAATGACTTACAGCCCACAAAAGAAAAAAACATTTTGGGATAAAAGATTTTACTTTGAAAAATATTTTACTACATTTTTTATAACCAAATAATGGAAAATGAGAAAATATTTTACCAGAAAATATTTTACGTCCAAACAAACAGAGCCGTAATTCAATTCGTTTTGTCAAAATGCGGTAGGTCTCTTGGATACCCCGCACTGTATTATGGGATTGAATCCTATTATCGCTCCCTATGTGATAGATTAGGAAAAACGAACGAAAAAAAAAAAAATTGACAAAAAAAGAAAAAAATGTTTCTCAAATATAAGCGTACAACACATCCCTTATTCGACAAACGTAAAACAAAAGACATTTTCCAACTTAACAGTAGTTTTCCCTCCGAGTACTTCGCAGTTCGCATAGCTTGGTTTGGCTCAATCCATCTACGGAGTATCTATCTTCTTCTTGTGAAAAAATCAAGCTCTTTTTGTGAACTAGATGCGGAGAATTGCTGCTGTTGCCTCGATCTTCAGTCCGAGAACGGCACTTCATTACAGTAGAGGTAACTCATTTCTAGATCATGCACTCTTGTTTCATACCCAATTTTCTACAAACCCTAATCCTCCTGATGTTATTGCAATCACGAATCGAAAGCAACTACAGAGGTTGTTGCGGGAGAAGTCGAAAACGGGTTTTGATAAGCTGGACGATGCTCTTAGTTTATTCCGTCAAATGGCCCAATTTCGACCTCTGCTTTCTGTTATCCATTTTAATCAGCTGTTAACTGCTGTTTCCAAGATGAGGGAATATTGGATCGTCATTTCTCTATATAAAGAAATCAGGGAGTTGGGTATACCAACTGATGAACGTACGCTGAATATTTTGATGAACTCTTTTTGCCGCTTTAATCGAGTGGATTTTGGGTTTGCTATCTTGGGTATCTTTTTCAAATGTGGTTATACTCCAGACGTGACTACCTTCACCACTCTAATAAACGGGTATATCTTAGAAAGTAAGACTTCTGAGGCTATGAAATTGTTCGTGAGGTTGGAGAAAAAAGGAGAGATCAAACCTAATGAAATCACATACGGGACAATCATAAAGGGGCTTTGTAAAATAGGAGACACTGCAAAGGCTATAAGGTTGCTGAGGAGTATGCAAAAATGGGACTTTAGGCCTGGTGTGGTGATGTATAACACAATTATCGACAACCTTTGCAAGGACGGAAACATAGATGATGCTTTGAGCCTCTTATCCGAGATGAGAGGGTGGGATATTATGCCTGATGTGGTCACCTACAACTCTTTGATTGACGGGTTATGCAAATCACGTCGAGGGAAGGATGCCACAGGAATACTGAGTGACATGGCAGCACAAAACATTTCCCCAGATTTTGTGACCTTTAGTATGTTGGTAGATGCACTTTGCAAGGAGGGAAGGACCAAGGAGGCGGAGGGCATACTCGAGATCATGATTCGAAAAGGTGAGAAACCCAATGTCGTCACTTGTAGTGCACTGATGGACGGATATTGTTTGCAAGGCCACATGAAGAAAGCAAATGAAGTTTTCAACTCCCTATTTGATAGGGGCTTTGAGCCTAATATCAGGAGCTATAATATCTTAATCAATGGTTTCTGCAATAAGAGAAATATAGACAAGGCCATGCAGCTGCTTCGAGAAATGCCTCGTAAAGGGTTAAAACCAGCTACTGATACTTACAACACCTTGTTAAAGGGGCTGCTACGCTACAAGTTGGGAGATGTGATGCTGCAGAAAATATTTTTAATGAGATGATGAGTCGAGGTCAAAATCCCAACATTGTAACTTACTCAATCTTGTTAGATGGCTTCTTTAGGAACCAAAAAATCAGCAAGGCAGTAGAGGTGTTTCATTCGATGCAAAATCAAGGAATAGTTCCCGATATTGTTGTTTACGGTATCCTCATAAATGGCATGTGCAAAGCTGGGAATATCGAAGATGCTCAAAAAGTTTTTAGTTCCATTTCAGCTAAAGGTTTGAAGCCCAATGTTAAGATTTACACCACAATGATCGGTGGACTTTGTAATGAGGCCTTGCTAGATGAAGCTGAGGAGTTACTCAAAGGCATGTATGCGGATGGTTGTCCACCCGATGAAATGACTTATAATATACTTGTTCGAGCATTCCTCAACAAAGGTGATAGACACAAGGTTGAGATATTTCTACAAGAAATGATCAATCGGAAGTTCTCAGTGCATGATGCTACCATGGAGGGTTTACTCACATTTGATGATGGGGAAATATTGAGAATGATTCAGAAGCTCGTGCCAAGGGATGAAAAACTGGTGTCTTGAAATGGAAGGAATTACTGCAAGTTGTCAATGATGGGTACTTGTATGTTGTATCATGTTTGGGATGGGTAGGTGTCCTCGTAAAGTTCTTTTGTTGTCAGGCGCTTCTGAAATCTGAGCTGCGGCTTTTTTTTGTTACCTCGTTCACGTTATTGCATTGGGTGTCCTTTCCCAAGACTCTGTAGGTATCATTTGTCCAGAACGGTAAACTGCTGTCCAACTTGACTGTACGACAACCGTTTTAATTGACTATTGATGAGAGCATAGAAAAGCATCATGGGGATTAACGAACTTGTTGAGGTATGACTAACAGCTCTCAACTATGGCGTTTTTTTGTATGGAAACGAACTCTGCACTTGCATGTGGTCAAAACCGTTAAACTTTTTGTTTCGGACATCACTAATCATTCTGCTGCAGTTTATTAGTATTACCATGCTTGGGGGTTTGTTGATTTATGTGAAAAGTTTTCAAATAGTAGATAGATGCAATTTAATTTCCCTCTCTCCAGCAATATCCTTATACTCTACATGATTTGGTGTTCACTTTGAAAGTTTAAATCCTCCACTTACTTTTTGTGTCAGGCTTTGAGTTAGCCATTAAAAAGCTTTTATTTTTTATGCAGCTTTATTCTGGTTGAATTTCAAGAAATATTCCTGTCAGTAAATTTTATGAATCCCATTATTTGAGTTGGTATCATCATCAAGGGTTAGTAGAAGTGGCTTGAGCCAGATTCATAAACCCCTGCTGCAGCTAAAAGAGAGCATTCCTGTTGGCAAGAGTTCAAACTTTAATTCAAGTATAAGTTTCGTTGAAGGGACATTTCCATCAAGGACGCTTGCGGATGGTGGAGAAGAGCAGAAGCAATGAATAGTTCACTTTCCATGATATACCAATTTAGACACATGGGCCAGTGCGCTTTGTTTGCTAAGTTATAAACCTTTCTTAAACTGATTCATCTGGGGTTGGTCCATCCAGCTAAAGTGGTTGCTTTTTGAGATAGATGGTTTCGAACTGTGTAAAGGAGTTCCAAGTAGTTTCTAATATAGCGTCATAAATAGTATTACACACCGACTTTTGAGATAGATGGTTTCGAACTGTGTAAAGGAGTTCCAAGTAGTTTCTAATATAGCGTCATAAATAGTATTACACACCGACTTTTGCTCTACTCGCTATTTCATAAGGAACTTGCTCTTTGCTGATTGTGTTGATTCAAGAAGCCATGATGCAACTGATGGTCATAAGTTTCTTTGAAGGGGACATTTTCCATCAAGGCAATGTCATCGTGGATTGTATGTGAAACTTCTTAAGTGTTCTAGAAAGCAAGGAAGGAGCATTAATCCATACGAAGTATCCACAAGAAGCCCTTCGTCACCCCTATAACCTCGGGTAGTTTGCCTCCTTGGAAGTGTTTTTGACTATTTGGCCTTCTGTTTTGTTTTTTGGTGTGTTCTTTGCTCATCTTCTTGCAGCTATATCAAATTTATTGTGTATTTTTTAACCTAAATTTGCTAGCTTTGTGGTTCGTACATTCGAGGCTAGCGTGCCCTTCAACTCTCACGGCCACCTTTTTTTATGGTAATTTTGTAGATTCTCAATTTTATTGCTATCAAAGGCTCTAAAAGAACTTTATTTTAGCGTGCCTTCCCCCTTCCAAGTTGTTGATATTCACCACCATTGCCGATCATCAATCTTTCTGTGTCCACTATTGTCCACCTTGCTTTATGGTCGATCATACCATAGCTATAGCCAATGTTCTAAAAGAAGGTCTGGAAGGCCGAGTACTCGCCGCCTAGGCGCTAGAAGTCCCCTCTCCGACTAACCCAACTAGCCCGTGTAACCCGACTAAGCGCTGAGTACTCGGCCCTGGAAGCTAGAAGGTGCCCGGCCGCCCTGGGAGCGCCTAACGAGTTTTAGAACCTTGGCTATAGCAGGGCTCGCCGACGGGGATTAACTGCTTGAGTCATCTTAACAAAGGGGGAGAGGTGTGGTGTTGCAGAATCGGTCCATTCAGCCTAGGGTGAACAATTTAATAAATAAAGGATGGCAATTATTTGATTGTTGGTTTTTTTTTTTTTTTGCTGAAATTGGGTTTAAATTATGTGCCATGATTCAGCTGAAGTTTCTTATTCTGCTGTTTTGTAGAGATACTCCCCCGTTTGTTTTGGAGGTTTTATTGGAGAGAAGAGAGCCTTTTGTTTTGAAGGCAAGAATTGATAAAGTCTCGTTTCTTCTCTTTCTGTGTTTGGACCTTTTGTGCGGATTTCATGAAATATGTTGGTGTTGGTGTTGCAATGTACTAAGTTAGATGGTTTGATTGTATGTAATTGGTTGGCCTTCATAGTTTTAATTTCTTCAATCCAGTTGTTTCTCTTTCACCCAAACAATTGAGTGACAGGAGTTTTAACTGAACCATGCAAGAAAAATATAAGCCTAGTGGGAGCCAGTAAAATTTATCCTACGAATCCCGAATCCTAGATATAAAATTTAGGTTTCAGACAAGGATGGGAAGCATTTGCAGCATTTGTAACTGAATTCCTTCATTCAGGTTCAAGTCCAGCATGTTATATAATCGAAATGCTATCTAAGCTGAATCTTCTGCTTTATAAGAATACAGTATCGTTGTGGTTATACATATACAGGTATTGCATATACATTTCCATCTTTGGTATGTATCAACAGCTATGTTGCGTCATGTATTGCTTGCTTGATGTGTGGCCATATAACACTCTAGATTTTTGATACGGTATCGTCATTCTTGTCGAAGGGAGATCATTTTCCTCCTCCATTGGAGTTATTTGAGATAGTGGAAAGCGATAAAGCTTACTGGCAACTTCCCCAGTTACGGAAAGGTTATGTGACATGGTTTGATGTACGGTCTGACTATTGTTATGAATACTGCGTTACTGTTTGTTCTTGGAATATGGTTGTCATCTTAGCCTGTTGTTAGAAAATAGTAGTAAGTTATTTGCTACCACTTTTTTTTTTACGTTTACAGTCTTCTGGTTGATTGGTGAACCACGCATTCGTCGGGTCTTCGCAGAGTTACTCAGAGAAGGAAAGAACTGTATGGTAGTTACCAGGAGGGTTCTAGCTTCCGATCGGGTTCGGGTATGAAAACAATAACATGGCATTTAATGAGCTTGTCATCTACTTAAATAAGCAGATATATTCGAAGAAATGAATATTGTCTTTTCGGTGATTGTCGTTCTTGTCATATCCAATTTGTTTGTGAAATTTCTAGTGTCATAGCAAGTTCGGTACTTGGACAGTAGATAGCTTTTTACAACAGCATTCACGGGTTATCTTGGTTTTAAAAGCTGAGTATGATAATGATACCATATTACATGGTGGATTCCGATAATTTGATGCAAAGTTGATGGTATATATGTTCTTCAGACAACGCTTAATTTTAATGCCTTTCGTGTCAACATTAACGTGTTCGTAAACTGAAGTTGGAAACGGAGCTGTTAGTTTTTTTTTTTTTTTTTTTTTATCGACGAGCTGTTAGTTTGGTTTGTCTCTAACTTGTTCAATAGGAGTACTAACCGAGATGTAGACTGTCGCACGCGGATTTTCCAAGTGTTGATTGGGTTATGTGTGCATCGGACAACTTCGAACAGATCGTAGGACATAAGGGCCAAAGGGACATAATTGAATGCCATATGGGATGTTCCAAGCAAGATGAGCTTAACTGTTAGAAGAAAGAAAAGAAAAGCAGTCCTTTGTACAAGAAAACAAAGTAACATTAGAAATCAAACTAAGCACTGGCCCCATTCCATATTGCTTATCCACTATTATTTTATTTTGGGATGTTTCAAAATGCTCGATGTTTCAAAATGTTTCCTAACAGTCCAATGAATAATCAGAGGGTAAAGCCATATGCCATAAATTTCAGTTTTTCCACCAAGGGCCCAAAATTGTTTTAACATGCCTGCAATGATGCATTCCTTTAGTTTCCTGATACCTAAACTTCCTTCCTCAGGGAGTGCATACAACGGCTCATTTGACTTTGGCACGGTTATGGTTCAGCTCACACCGAGATCATAGGAAAGCCATCAGCTTGCTTTCAATACCTTCGGGTAGGGATGCCAATGAACTGAGTTGTTTGTGAACTATTCAAGACTCGACTCGGTAAAGGCTCATTCGAGTTTGATTTGGATACCAAACGTACTGAACTTAAACCTTAATTTTAGGCTCGTTTAATGAACGAGCCAAACTTGAACTTGACAATATTCGGCTCGATTAGGCTCGCGAACTTGGAATATATAGTAAAGCTCATAAGAATTCCATATATAACCTTGAATATGTACAAACTCTCACATATAGATAATGAAAATTTTATAACTAGTACATGTATAAATTTATAAAAGTATTATAAACTTATTTAATATATCTTTAAAATTTTATATATGTATAGACTTATGTATGTACAAAATAAAAAATTTATTTCAAGCTCTAGACTTTTATAAGAGCATAAGCATCTAACATTTTCTTGACTCCTTAAGGCTCATGAACAAGTTCGAGTTCAACTCAAATCTAGGCAAGTTCAGCTCGGTTCGTCAAATTTTCATTGAGTTCGTTTAAAAACTTAATGAACGAACTTGAATATTCTAAAGCTCAGCTCGTTCACACCCCTACCTTCGGGACCTTCTGTGGCATGATGATGAAAATCTAATCCGATATAGCAGGATGCCAAACATGACAGACATAATGAGCTCAAGTTGTTTACCACCATAGGATTACATTTTAACCGACCAGCACTGAATCCTGCACAAAGTTTTCTCTTGTAAGATCATATAGTCTCCTATCTTGAACCTTGTAGAAATCAGGGGAACACCGAGTATTTATTATGAACACAAAGTTTTTTAATATGTCAAGTGGTATGAGGACTTTATTTAGAGAGTCGGAATAGTATGATACTAAAATCGGTCTGCAATAACTAAATCAAGCTAAATATACAACAACTCGAGAAATAGCACTATTCGGAGAAGAAACAAATAATCAAACGAAAGACTCCTATATAGAAAAACTTACTAACAATCACTTCGACTGTGTTCGTTTGGTAGTTTAGTTTAGTTTTGATGATGTCAAAAGGTGTAATGAGTGGAGAGAGATAGAGAGAGAAATGAGAAAAATAATGATGTCAACAAAACTAAACTAAAACTAAACCCCCTAACCGAACAGGGCCGAATCGTATCTTCAACAAAAATTTGGTGACCTCTTCATCTCTCATCAAGAATATATTTACCTAAGTTTTACTGTACTATAAAACTGACTGTTGTTACCACCACATATATTAGTTATTTATAAGGAAAATTGGAATGCTGGATTTTCCAAATTCTACATGATTTTCCTTAAAAACTCTTAACTTTGTTAGATTCATCACTCGCCTTGATAGCTGAGGTGTCCAAGCCAGTTTATGCGCATCACGATTAATTCTTCAGATCAATTTTACCCTCCACTAATGAGGACCCAATTAAAATTAGAGCAAAAGTCTGTATGGATGAGCGTCGCTAGAGTGAATTGATGGCACTATTAGGTTTCCAGCCTAACACCTCAAGAAAAAGTAAATCCCTAGGTCTCGGATGTCACCAATTGTTTTAGTATTTTATCTACACAGAAGTGCCAAATTACCCATCATTTAAGCAAAAAAATTATTGGCCCATTCTTCCTAAATTTTTGCTTTGGTATTTTTTTGCATGAATTTTTTTTTTTCAATTTAGGCTATTATTTTTGGATTAATCGTTCATCCCGACGAAGGGAGTCTAAAAAACAAAAAATTACGATTAAATTTAGGTTATTATCCGAACCCTTATTTTTATCTTTAGTGTCGTGTTATCAGAATTTTTCAACTCCAAACTACTCCTATAGTTTTATACTATTCTAATTTTTACTATCGAGACGAATAATTTATTCCAAAATTTACGACGAAAAGCAGCTAATGGGTGATGATGGGACCTCCTTCCTGGTCCACTGGCGGGCATCAACGAATTACGAAATGTTAAAGTGTTAAACAACGCAACAAAAATACCAAAAGCAAAGATGTTTTTTTTCTTTTTTTACCTAAAAACAAATGATTCCAAAAATGCTACTTCGACGTTTTCCTACTAGACGGAGTAGTTTACCCTTTTAGAATTCCCCTCTGTATAAAGCAGTTCACTCACTTCCTTCCCATTGTTTGGTTGGGCTCAATCCATCTATCTTCTTGTTGCGAAGAAATCAAGCTGTTTTTGTGATCAAGATGCCGAGAATTGCTGCTGTTGCTTCGATCTTCAGCCCGAGAACGGCACTTAATTACAGTAGAGGTAACTCATTTCTAGATCATACACTCTTCCTTCATACCCAATTTTCTACAAACCCCAATCCTCCTGATGTTATTGCAATCACGAATCGAAAGCAACTACAGAAGTTGTTGCGGGAGAAATCGAAAACGGGTTTTGATAAGCTGGACGATGCTCTTAGTTTATTCCGTCAAATGGCCCAAATTCGACCTCTGCCTTCTGTTATCGATTTTGCTCAGCTGTTAACTGCTGTTTCCAAGATGAAGGAATACTCAACCGTCATTTCGTTATATAAAGATATCAGGGTGTTGGGTATACAAAGTAATGAATATACGCTGGCTATTTTGATGAATTGTTTTTGCCGCTTGCGTCGTGTGGATTATGGGTTTGCTACCTTGGGTATCTTCTTTAAATGTGGTTATACTCCAGACGTGATTACCTTCACCACCCTAATAAACGGACATCTTTTAGAAAGTAAGACTTCTGAGGCTATGAAATTGTTCGTGAGGTTGGAGAAAAAAGGAGAGATCAAACCTAATGAAATCACATACGGGACAATCATAAAAGGGCTTTGTAAGATGGGAGACACTGCAATGGCTATACGGTTGCTGAGGAGTATGCAAAAATGGAACTTTAGGCCTACTGTGGTGATGTATAGCACAATCATCGACAACCTTTGTAAGGACGGAAACATAGATGATGCTTTAGGCCTCCTATCAGAGATGAGAGGGTGGGATATTATGCCTAATGTGATCACCTACAGCTGTTTGATTGATGGCTTATGCAAATCAGGTCGAGGGAAGGATGCCACAAAAATATTGAGTGACATGGAAGCACAAAACATTTCCCCAAACTTTGTGACCTTTAGTATGTTGGGTGATGCACTTTGCAAGGAGGGAAGGACCAAGGAGGCGGAGGGCATACTCGAGATCATGATTCGAAAAGGTGAGAAACCCAATGTTGTCACTTATAATGCACTGATGGACGGATATTGTTTGCAGGGCCACATGAAGAAAGCAAAAGAAGTTTTCAACTCCATATTTGATAGGGGCTTTGAGCCTAATATCTTTAGCTATAATATCCTAATCAATGGTTTCTGCAATAAGAGGAATATAGACGAGGCCATGCAGCTGCTCCGAGAAATGCCTCATAAAGGGTTAAAACCAGCTACTGATACTTACAACACCTTGTTAAAGGGGTTGCTAAAAGTTGGGAGATGTGATGCTGCAGAAAATATTTTTAATGAGATGATGAGTCGAGGTCAAAATCCCAACATTGTAACTTACTCAATCTTGTTAGATGGCTTCTTTAGGAACCAAAAAATCAGCAAGGCAGTAGAGGTGTTTCATTCAATGCAAAATCAAGGAATAGTTCCCGATATTGTTGTTTACGGTATCCTCATAAATGGCATGTGCAAAGCTGGGAATATCGAAGATGCTCAGAAAGTTTTTAGTTTCATTTCAGCTAAAGGTTTGAAGCCCAATGTTAAGATTTACACCGCAATGATCGGTGGACTTTGTAATGAGGCCTTGCTAGATGAAGCTGAGGAGTTACTCAAAGGCATGTATGCAGATGGTTGTCCACCCGATGAAATGACTTATAATATACTTGTTCGAGCATTCCTCAACAAAGGTGATAGACACAAGGTTGAGATATTTCTACAAGAAATGATCAATCGGAAGTTCTCAGTGGATGCATCTACCATGGAGGGTTTACTCACAGTTGATGGTGCAGATAGGGAAATTTTTAGAATGATTCAGAAGCTCGTGCCAAGGGATAAAAAAGTGGTGTCTTGAAGTTGAAGGAATTACTTCAAGTTGTTGAAGATGGGTACTTGTACTATGTTTGGGATGGGTAGGTGTCCTCGTGAAGTTCTTTTGTTGTTAAGTGCTTCTGCAATCTGAGTAGCAGCTATTTTTTTTGTTGCCTCATTCAAGTTATTGCATTGGGTGTCCTTTTCCAAGAATCTGTAGGTATCATTTGTCCAAAACCGTAAGCTGCTGTACACCTTGACTCTATGACGAACCTTTTAATGGACTATTCATGAAAGCATAGAAAG
The DNA here is from genome assembly GCA_036023075.1 of Gaultheria prostrata. Lineage (NCBI taxonomy): Eukaryota > Viridiplantae > Streptophyta > Magnoliopsida > Ericales > Ericaceae > Gaultheria > Gaultheria prostrata. The sequence goes on from JAXBDA010003414.1 coordinate 14,583, forward strand.
GGCATCACGGAGATTAGCAAACTTGTTAAGGTACAACTAACAGCTATCATTCTCAGTATGTTGTTTTTGTGAATGGAAACAAATTCTGCACTTGCTTGTGGCCAAAGTCGTTGAACATTTTGTTTTGGAGGTCACTAATTGTTCTGCCTCATTTTACTAATAGAACCATTCTTGGGGGTTTGTTGATGTATGAGAAAAGTTTTACGATAATGGATAGATGCAATTTAATTTCCCGCTCTCCAGTAATATCCTTATACTCTTATTGATTTGGTGTTCCCTTCGAATTTCTTGTTTAAGTCCTTCACTTACTTTTTGTGCCAGGATTTGAGTTTGCCATTAACAAAGCCATTTTAAAAAAAATGAAATGCAGCTAGCGGTTTGCATAGTTCTTTATTCTGGTTGAATTTCATGAAATATTCGTCAGTAACTGATATGAGTCCCATTATTTGGTTGTATCATCGTCAAGGGTAAGTAGAAGTGGCTTGAGCCAGATTCTTAAATAGCTGCTGCGGTTAAAAGAGAACATTGCATATGTCTTTTGCGAATTCCTGGAGTCATTTGCCTTCTCCTTCAACTTCCATAGGTCCATTCCTCATTAAAGGGGATCCCAGTAAACTTACTTCTGCTGTTTCCTCAGTCAAAATTCTGGAGATGTTGAACTGAAAATAAACTTCTAGTAAACTGCCCCTGCACTCATCCTATGTAATTTCCACTCCAGGGCTATCACCCTCATACTTGCTTGGGGAGAGTGATGGTCTGGATGGCAATCACAATCAGGTTTCAACAACAGATTTTTGCGAGTCAAGGGTAACTGAGGATCCTATTCGGCTATTAGTCAAAGTGGTTAGTGTACCATATTGCAACTTTCCTATTTGATGCCTATGTTTTTTCTTGCATGGACTACATTTGCTTCAAGTGAATGAGACTTGTGTAATTTGTTTGTTAAAGGTGAGATCACTGTCATACACATCATTAAGAGCTTCCGTTATTGACAAGGAGTCAGTTGTGAGATTGGTTGATAGTGCAGCAGGATCAAAACCAGGTAATCAATCTCGAGCTGCAATTGGTGAGGATTTTGGGGGAGTGGCTAACTTTATTCAACAAGGAGAAAAGCTAGACAGGAATTCTGGAAAAAAGAAGATGAGGCGCTATGTTGGAGACGTGCAGTAGAACATTTGTGCATCTAGCTGCGAAACTGAGAGTTTCAAAAATTTAACTGATCCTTAGAAGTTTGATGAGTCAACTGCAACAACTCATAACAAGAGGCCACGAAGTGAGGTATGTTACATTCTCTGGAAGTTTCTTTCAGATTACAAGTTGCTATTTATTAGTTTTTGTTGTTGTACGTCGTTACCCAGGGATCACTTTTTAGTATTGCATTCGGAAGCTAATATTTGTTTCTATTGCTACATCATAAATGTTCCCATTTGTACCTGAGTTCCGTGGTTCATCACGGCAGTTGTCCACACCAGAACAGAAATCCAACTCCTCAGTCATAGCCTTTGGTCTTCATCCTAGTATTAGATTTGTCCGTCATGTAGTGCTACCTTCTGACTATCTTCCTAGATCTAGAAATATAAGGTGGACCTCGCAATTTAGTTGAATAGAGGTGTCAAACGGGCCGGGCTGGCACGAGCACGGCACGGAAGAGGTTCGGTATGGCTTGGACGGGCACAAAAAATCTAAAAAACAAATTTTTCGTAAAATGTTTCCCCAATTTTTTTTCACATTACAAAGTCAAAAAAAATCCCTCCGAAAATCTCCACCCACCCCAAATCCCCAAAAGGCCAAAAATCTAAAGGACCAAAATCATCAGAAACCCTATCTGATAACTCTCTCTCTCTCTCTCTCTCTCTCTCTCTCTCAGTCACCGACTCCAAGTCTCTAAATCAGTGAAATCACAATTCTACCACCACCAAATCACGATTCACGATCGTAGTCTCCTGTCACCACCACCACCTTCACCGACTCCATCACCACCATCTCCTATTCTTCACCATCTTCACCTAATCCAGTCAATCCAGCACCACCATTGCAAATCTGATCAGGAAGGATTTGAGGTCTCTCTGCTTCTCTATCGTTAAGTCAGTGCTTTTGCTGTAGATTGATCCCTCTCTTTTCCCTTTGGCTGACAAACCTTTTTTTTTTCTCTTTCCTTTCCTTTTCGACTAGCTGTCTTGTTTGACTGTGCGTGGGAAACAGATATAATATCTTGAATTTATTAAGAAAAGAAGAGTGGTGGACTAGTAGACTTCCAAAACCTTATATTAATGTACATTTTGGAATCAGCGTTGTTCTTGTTTTAATAAGCAAAAAAAAATCAGTTTTCTTCTTAATTTGAACGTAATTTATTGGATTCATTTGTGCAAATCACAGAAGATCTTCTATTTGATTAATATGTTTGAATGAGCTTTTAATCTTTTCCACAACTATGAATAAATTTTGTATTTGAAGCTGGTCAATGATTTTAACACACTCCCTTTGTTACAACATTCCTTTATTGGTCTTTATGCTGGTGGATTTGCAAATATTGCTCGTGATTTGTCATAATTTACTATGAATTGAACATCAACCTTGCAACTTGCTGAAATCAGCTTTTGGTGTTGTGATGCCTTTTCCTCGCCCTTTTAATCCGTTTCCAAAGATTAATAAATTTCTTTTCTTGGCTTTCAAAAATATGTTTGTTCAATAAATATAGCTATAGTTATTAGATATACAAATTTGTTTTTCCGACGAAACTCGGCTAAATTAAACGGAACTTGACTAGGTTATACAAAAAATTTCGACGAAACTCGGAGATGTGCCAGCACGGGCACGGCACAATTACAAAATGGCATAGCACGACGTGGCATAATTAAGTAAACGGGCTGGCACGACACGACACGATTAAGAAACAGCACGGCACGGTTTAGTAAACGGGCCGGCACGGCACGAAGCACGGTTGGCACGAAACTAAATGGGCCATGCCGACACGGCACGGCCCATTAGACACCTCTACAGTTGAACCATATTTCTTAATTATTTCTCCCACAGAGTATCTCGACCTTTAACTACCAGAGCGGCAGCCATTCCAAGGCTTTTATGCCACCATTCAGGCCCAGATAGCTGTTAATCAAAACACAGATGGCAGGCTAACTACGTATGTTGCAAAACGATTATTTGAAACAATTCAAGAGTTGGGCGTTTCCCCGTAGCTGAGAATTTATCAATTTCTTCACCATAGTCTTTTGTCCTTCGACATATCTACCTTGTGCATATACTTTTTGGTTGGCAGTGATTTTTCTCTGGCATCTTTTTGTCTTCCAAATTGTTTGCTGCGTGAGTTTTTCTGCCATTTGTTTTCAGCAAATGAAATGTGTTTGAAAGAGCTTCCTCAATTCTCTGGCATTTCTTAAACTTGAAAGTAGATTGCACAAGGGGTTGGCTTAGCATTGCCCAATTCATTGAGCTCGAGAATTAGAAGACATAAAGCCATTTATTTTTAATTTCCTACTTAATTCTTTAACCTAATGCCCTCAATCTACCAGTAGTATGTGTGCACATAGACCCGTAGGGAGCCTACTTGAGATTCAAGAGTATTTGTTTTTGCAATCAATCTTACTAGTGCATCAGTCTAGTCTCTTATCTCTGACCATTCCCACCATAAGTATAGACTCTACCATATTTTACTCAGTAGGAACTCCATCATATTCATTCTAGTAACTTCCTCCCACAGGTACGATCAATCTAACTTGTAGGATATACCTTTAGCGGTGTGGTTGATAATAGTAAATTCCTTATTCTTAACAAGTCTTTAATCTAAAACTACTGCAGCGGTTCCCTTGTTTGGATGTTTATATTGGCCTTGCTCCTCATTACTAGATTTATTTCTAGAGAATGTTGCTTCTGTGATTCATAAAAAATAAATTATTCTTGTAAAAATGGCGCTTGTCTTTAGTTTTCTGTCTATATGTGCTGTTTTGAACGATTTCACGAACTATTTCATCATTGTCTACAAGCCAAAGAAATTGGGACTCAAACTTTTTGAATAGATACAATTGTATAACTTTAAGGTTGGCAAGGGCTGCAAATCACTTGAGAAGATGGTGCATACCCCGACTCTAAGGTCGGACAGTCCCCATTATGATAACTACATTCCTCAGTTTTGATTAGTCAACAAGATAGGAAGTTGAGAGGTCTACCAGTAGTCAGGGACAAGATTTGATCTCATTTGCGATGTATGTCATTCAGTTAGGAATCTCAATTGATAAGGATATGATTCTTCTCAACCTTTACTATGGACTAGTGATGAGCTTCGTGTTGGGGGAACGATCGATGTTAAAACAAAGCAACTAAAGTTAATAGATAGTGCCATTGTTTGGAAATGATAATAGAGGCAACTAGTGGTGTCTGATTGTAGTGTTGCCCAAAGGAGAGAAAAGTGAGGCAAATTGAGACTCGAAGACCTGCCTTACGTCCATTATTAATTCATCATATTGCAGGTAAAGTGTACCCTATCGCATGAAATAAAGGAGATAAACTAGCGATTGATTGGTACTGTGGTGGATATCAGTGAAGAAGATGTTGAATCAATATGCGGGACACCTGAAACTGAAGGTAGTCAAGGAGCTATTGTCGGGTGCTCTTTTACTGCTGTGGCCATCAATCCTGACATGACGTCAAAACATGTTTCGGCCGTAATGGTGTGTTTTGTAAACATATTGTCGCATGAATTGATTAATAATTTTTTGTTTCGCCGTCGTTAATACTTTTTGTGCCTTTGTGGCTATGCAGCCGCTTCTCAGTCCCTTATTGTTACTTCTTCCAAGTAAATATCCAGATTGCTCCCCTGTACTCCTAGACAAGTTACCAGCAGAAGTCAGGTGAGAGATGGCATTAGGGTTGTATGTCATATTCGTCATTCTTGTCATTCATTTGGGAAAGCTGTAGGCATCACTTGCCTAATTCTTTTTATACTAGTGCAACGTGGTCTCCATTCCAACATATACGGTTTTTCTAACTAGAAGTTAGATAATTTTATTGCATCGAGGTGTGATTCTTATGCGAAGCATCTATGTTTAGTGTTCGTGTGTTCTTTACTTCTTTATTGTTTGAAGCTGCCCTCCCTGATGAGGGTATGCTTCTTTATTTGGGAAGCATCTACGTTTCGGCTTTGATTTGAGGGTATGGTTCTGCAGCAAAATGTCCTTGTAGCTCCTCGGTTCTTGGAGGTTTAGGGGGCACTGTTTGAGTGGTACTTTGAGAGCAGCCAGCAGCCACTTTGTACATATTGCCAAAGGTTAGGTCTGTCTCCAATCATCCCCGCCCATACCCCCAATGATTGGGGACTAGATGGGTTCTGTTATTGTTGTTGTTGTATAAATCTATTCTTCGATAAATCAAGAAAAGAGAATGTAGGTTTTCATAATTTACCAGTTAAACAAACAGTAATGGGCTATCAAGAAAAGAGAATGTAGAGCTTCAGGTATCATTAGGTTACTCAGCGTTTGAGTAGAGCTTCAGGTATCATTGGGCTTCCGTTGGAGAGTTTTAATAGATGAAGATGCACTTCTGTGTGTTCTAATGAATGTTTTGAAAGGCTAAGTTGAGGCTCGCATCTAGGTTGGGCTAGGAGAAAACTCCTCGAGGCCTTCAAATTTGTGCCTTACACATTTCATATGAGGCATACACATTTTAGTAGCACATGGCCTATAGATTCACACTCTCATCCTCCCTCTCAACCTGTTAATCTATGCTTGAAGTGAGAGAGTACCTATTACTTAAAAGTGAGCATAGGTGAGGTCTTGTAAGAGAACTTAAAAAGTCCATTACTCTGGTTTATCCCAACTTGATAGTGTTGCTCAGGCAATGATATACATATCATTTTATTGTTGTATCTATTTGTTTTTCCTGGTATATTTCTTGCTTACCAACGCTTTATATAGTTTTGGTACTTGGCAGTTCGCCAGTTCTGGATATGAAGATTTATTAGGAAAAGCAAAGTCAGAGCTCTGTGTTATTATGCGAAATTTTTGGCAACCGATGTTTGTTGGAGATGCAGCAAAGAGTTGGGATTTTTGTGCTTGGGAGGTTATAACAGAATATGCTCAGCTGAATGGCGGTGGGAACTTCATTGCAACCTATGGGACGTGGGAGAACCACCTTAGCAGATATATTCGAAGAAATGAATATTGTCTTTTTGGTGATTTTCGTACTTGTCATATCCAATTTGTTGGTGAAATTCCTAGTGTCGTAGCCAGTTCGGTACTTGGACAGTAGATAGCTTTTCACAACAGCATTCACGGGTTATCTTTTGTTTTGAAAGCCGAGTATGATACCATATCACTTGGTGGATTGCGATAATTTGTTGAAATGGTTTATATGTTCTTCGACAACACTCAATTGTAATGCCTTTGGTGTGTCAACATTAACGTGTTTGTCGAGGATTGATCAATTGAATTAAGAGTGACAATTTTTGAGTATCTTGTTCATCTCTAAATCGTGATTCTTGACGAACGGGCGGAAAAATTTACATATATGTTGCCATAGACTCATATTCATAATATGAAGATTGATATGTAGCTCTTGGTAGTAAATTTGAGAAGGAGAGAGTCTAGAGACGCAATAATATGTGTAATAATACACAAAATATACTATTGTACTAACCAAAAAAAAGAAGAAAAAAAACTCCGTATGTGACAAGGTATGATTAGTACTATGCTCCTGGGGTACCGTCACGTGTTGCTCGAATATTTTTATCTCCAATACATTCTTGTGGGCCCAATATAATTGTGGTGAATAAGGGTGTTAGCGCATCACATGGCGGTGCCCCAAGACGATGTAAGAATTACTCAAATAGTCCAATTATTCATTGCTCCCGGAGCACGGACACCCGGTGCTCAGCTACTTGGTCTAACACCATATATTATCGCAAGGTCCACGACTAAGTGTATGAACTCCACGTAAATATGTAGTGTCAGACCAATTAGATGTGCTCCGAGATTATCAAATAGTAATTACTCAACCTTTGGCGGAACTAAATGGTGTCGGGCGGCCCCCAAGTTTTAAATAATATTATTTTTATGTAATATATGGTTTTGACTATTATTAATATCATTAGTGTAATAGTTCATATAATTAATAATTTTGGTTTGACTTACTAAAATCAAGTAATTTTACATTCTTATTCTGCAATTTTTTTCATAAATACAAACTGGTTCATTATACATTCTTATTCATAAAATCAGGCTACTACAAATAATAGAACAAAATGATTCATATATTTTTACTGCATTAGACTAATACAATTTTAATGTGCAAATGTATTACATTGAAAAAAAAAAAGCTCCATAATACAATAAGCCTGAGTTTAGATAAAAATATATTTATTAAGTCAGTTTCTTGGACCAAAATCTTGGCTCGCCACTATACTCCAACCAAATAGTCAAATACACATGTGTGCATTAATCAAACATTACTATATAGGCTCAATTAGTATTTTAAAGATAAAAAATGTCTACCTTATAGACCACGTCGAAAATACTAAGAATACCCAAATTTAGGTTTATAGGAGGTCGATAAATAAATAATCGGAAAAGAAAAAAAAAATTCAATCACACAGAGAACAAATGTGTTCTAATCATCTGTTTATCTACATCCTATAAACCTGCACTACGGTAATCTTCTTATTTTCGTCGTGTTCTATAAGGTGAACGTTTTCCATCATCAAAATGATAAAGCCTAGCTATATGCTAATGTAGCACATCTGTTGTAAATTTGGTTGTAAAGACAAATGTGTTCTAGTCATGCATTTATTGACATCATATAAACCTGCATTTTGGTAATTTTCTTATTCTTTGACGTGCTCCGTAAGGTAAATATATGAATAATGTGGCAAATTGATTATAAAAATGGGCGTGGGACTGGAATTCCAGTTAATCTTATAGTTGACCCAAGAAGCCGGGAAGCAACAACAAAATCGTTCTTTGGGAAAAAAATTTGGGTATTGGGTGGGTATCCCGTGGCCGAGCCTACGGATACCTTTGGCCACGTGGTATCTGAATGTTGTATCCGGGTCGTCCAAAAGTGTACTGGACGGCCCATATCGAAACCCTCTCTCTCCTTTCTCTCTCCTATTTTTCTCTTCAAATCTGGACCGTTCAAAACCGAAACGAACGGCTGAATGTGTGCGTGCGCCTGCTCGGCACTGAAAACTCGTTCATTCTATGGGGATGGGGACGATTGCTTTCCTTCCACTGTGTGACCCTCCAAGGCTCCAACCAGTCCAATAATTCCCACGCAGAACTTGCAAGGGTATCAAAGAAAGGGTAGGGAGGGAGGAGAGAGGGGTTTTGATCTGAATCGTCCAATATATATTTTTTGAACGGCTCGAATGCAGCGTTCAGGTACCAAGTACACTCGGCGTGTGGTACCACTCGGTACTAAACCCCTACCCTATCCCACCAGAAACGCGAGACCTCCAAACCCTATCTTCAATCATTCTTAACCGTGATAACTCTACCGTTCCAAATAATCATCACTCGAAAAACAGAAATACCCATCAACCAGAAGAAGGAGATGAGGTAGAGAATCAGCTTAACTCCTCCTCCTTAGTTGGAACTTGCCCTTTTATGTGCCCTGGTTAGTACCTTATTACTCTTCTTTCAATTATTATTTGTTTCTATTTTCTTGGTTAGCAATTACATGCACTTATCAGATATATTCCTAATTTTTCTGTTGCTTTTGTCTGTTCCATTGTTTGTAAGTTAGTTCTTTTAGCTGCCTCGTCGTATAACTCTCCCACTCCCACTGTTCCTCAGAATTGGAAATTCAGTAGTCTTTGTTATCTAAGTATCTAACAACTGGCAAAATTTAATTTTGCTGCATTTTAGTCCTTTACAATATGTATCGCACCCTTTATCTTTTTGTAGAGAAATCCTACAATACGATCGCGTATCCTACGATTTATTCGCGTATCCTGATTTGGTACGTATCCTACGATTACATATTGGAAAAAAGTCGGACCTTATTTTAAGAAGCGTAACCTAAACGTATTAATCTAAACCATTTGATCTAATTATGACGATATTCAAACACTTGATAGAAATTCAACCTCAATGTAGGGCTTGAATAGAGGAAAGAATCATAATTCGATTGTGTTTTGCCTGAATCATACAAGTGCAATGTTATGCCTCATTGGGAGATTAGAGCAAGTTCACCCATTGTTATTGAAATAGTATTGCCAATATTTTTTTTTAGTTTGCTACAATGTCAAAAAATAAATAATTTTGTCAGCTAACAAAAAGAAAAATACTAGGAAAAAAAAGTTTAAAGAAACTCTTCTTTTTTTTCCATAGCTGAGGCACCAGAAAGCCTTAATGTGGTAGACCCCAATCGAGAGACTTGAAATTTTGCATCTTAAAAATATTTTATTTTTGTAAATATAATTATAGTCTCTTTTTTTATATATAACAAGTATAGTCTATTGATGTCATTAGGCATAATTAATGGTATATTAATTATGATTATTGTTGTTGAAGAATAAACTAGATTTAGTATTTTGGCTGAAGAAAAATAAAGTCCAAATAAGCCCAATTGGCAAAGTTCAAAGATGAAAGATATTATTGAAGTAGATATAAATATCTAGTTTCTAGAAGCTCTATAATATCTATCTTCTAGAAATTCTACAATATCCTTGTGAAATATCTAGATTTTTTTTTTGTGAGAGTTAGTTACATATGTAATTCTATAATCTTCCTCAAAGTTTATTTTATATGAAAATATCTTTGGACTAGACCCTTCCATGGATTTGGACTAGACCCTTCCATTGAGTTGTATAAATAGGGATGGATTCTAGCCATTTTGTGCCAAGCCATTTTGTCTCATGCATCTGACCATTAGAATTATTGGACCTTACAATTTTATAGTCCACATGCAAATTATTTTTTACTTCTCGTTATGAATTCCACATCACGAAACTGGTTGTTGTAGGATTTCCAGGGCCCCAGTAGCATGCTATAACCCTTGGTGCAACGTCTTCATCTGAGCTTCATTTCACTTATATGGAGGCAAAGCCATAGAGACTTTGTCGAATAAGAGCTTCACATAGTATATAAGCAACCATTCTTTTGTGATGTTAGTCAACAGAGATCTTTCTTCTTTCTCTATTGAAGATGGTAGGGCATTGACAAAAGCATCCTTCACAATTCTCTTTGTCCGCTCATTCCACAATGGAGCATATTTACTAACATCATTGCTGAACTAGTCATCTTTTAAGGTAATACAACATCAGGCAACTTAATAATCACTTGAAGAAGTTCCTCTTATTCAGCCTTTTGAATAAGGAGTCATTCTAAACCTTCAAATTGTGTTAATGGCTTACTGCTTATGCACTTCACCTGTGCAAACTTGTGGAAAGAATCAATGGTCTCATGACCTGCAGGCGTTGGGACATGTGGATACTACAACATTATCCATGAAGATACCACGGAAAGCCTTCCGAATAGATGGTTCACAACTTATCTCTACAAGTACCTGGAACAGGTCACAGAATTACAAAGATTAATGTGCCCTCATAAGCAAGTGTAGTTTAGGAAAAATTATATTCCATGTATATATGCGCAACAGAAACATAATACCCATATCATGTGCCAACAAAAATACAAACAAAAAAATTCAGAACATGGCTTATATTTCCACTTAGAACGGTACAATCACAAGCCAAAACAAGCATACCATACTTTCTGGAGATTTCTTACAATCACTTTTTTGTGGTTTTTTTTGTAAGTAGTTTTGTTGGTTGGTTAATTGGTCATATTTTCTTCATGATTTTATTCATGAAATTGTTGGAATTCGTAGTCATCGTAATGATATAGGTAAGAAAGAACTTTTTTGAATCTTAAGAAAAATTAAATAAGTAAAATAGATCAACTTTTATCTATTTCTGCTATTCGAGTAGATCTGACGGAGCCGGCTCATGTACAACATGATTCGGATCGGATCATAGATTCTCTTCCAGTGAACCAGCCATACAAAGGGGGCCTCTTATTTTTCCTTCATCCCTACCAACCTCGCCAACGGGAAGTCATCGACCTCTCTTTCTGATTCAGCAACCTTGAGGGACTTGATAATCGATTCAAAGAATTGATCATTCAAAGTGGTGTGAGGCCCCTCATATACTCTCTTGGACTTTACCTCATACTGTTTTGTGCAGTGTGACATGGGAGAATCCTTTTGCTTCCAAAGAAGCAGCCACCGTCGATCCAACTCCTAAATGGGCCAAAGTACCTGCAAAGATGTAGATCATGCTTTATCCCCATACAACTCAATCTACACATTTTCTCCGATAATCAACGTCAAATTCATTTACCTTATGCCACCTTATTGAAACTTTTGGGTCAGCTTTGTTATGATCATCAATATCAGCTTCTTGCTGATCTGGGTCTTTAAACAGGCTCAGGCACTTGTCCTTAAGGTACATGGCAATAAATGGAACCTAAGAAAATAGCACCACGAAGGCACATTATGACATTAATAATGAAACCTAATACCACAAAAAAAAACAAAATGCGTTTGATCCTGTGGTACTTACATCCAACTTCTGAACATGCGTAAGCTCCATAAACTGTTTGATGTCGTCCTTATTTATCACTAGCTCATGTTCCCCTTGAGTTACTCCTGTACCACTCATGCTAAAAGGAGGTCTGAGGCTAGTCATGAGCTAATTACATATCCAATTACATTCGTTAATTATACTCGTTTCATCTGTTGGTGGTGCACCAGATGATTCCTCATATATCTACAATAAAGACAACATTAACCACTGGCATTAAGGCGCGGTGCTGAGCAAAAAGCATTAAAAGTGCACTACATAACCTCCATTATTTCTGGTATATCTTTCTCGCAAATCAGGCGATCCTAGGGTGTCAAATACTTATCGGAAAGGCCAATTGCTTCGAAAGCATTATGCTTGTCCATCCCAGCTAAAAATTGTCTGCGATACTCTAGGTATTTATCAGCACCACCAAATTTACCACGAAAATCCTGCTCATGGTCAACTTTTTTATCATCCATGATGAAATATCAGCCATTTCATCCCCTTCACCAAGGTCTCCACCACTATCCTCGAGTCCTATAATATTCAGGACATTGGTAAGTTAATCAGCCACACAATGAAAATGAATCAAGAAGACAACGAATATACCCTCGGTCTCACCTAATAAGCTTCTCCTTGCCCAGACTTTAGTGTAAATATATAGAAGACTTAGTGAAGGGTATAGTTGTAGCCTTATAGGGAAAGGTGTTTTTATGAGAAGCACGCAACTTTCATGAGCTTTCATTGACCAAAACCTATGCTAGGATTCTATACTTATTTCAATGGGTATGGCATTGGTATATGAGGGAAAAAAGTTCGAGCGGTTGGAGAAAGCTCGAATGTGCTCTTGGTTTTTTTGATGAGCAGAAAATTAATGGAAGTAGGAAAAGACGTCGAACAGCTTAGGGCATCCGCAACCAAGCTCTAAAACTCCAAAATAGAGACCGAAGGTGACATATTGAGGGAAGACTTTGTAAATCATCTCCTTTATTCTTTAACTTTTTGTACTTTATGGAGGGACCCATAGTACTTTTTAGAGATTTGGATCTCTATATTTGGAGGTGAGTCTCTATATTTGGAGACCCAAAAGCAAATTTAGAGACCCAAATCTCTAAAAAGTACTATGGATCCCTCCATAAAGTACAAAAAGTTAAAGATTAAAGAGGTAAATTACAAAATCTTCCCTCGATATGTCACATTCGGTCTCTATTTTGGAGTTTTAGAGCTTGTTGCGGGTGCTCTTAGCCGTTCGACGTCTTTTCCTACTTCCATTAATTTTCTGCTCATCAGAAAACCAAGAGCACATTCGAGCTTTCTCTAACCGCTCGAACTTTTTTCCCTCCTATACCAATGTCATACCCATTGAAATAAGTATAGAATCCTAGCATAGGTTTTGGTCAATGAAAGCTCATGAAAGTGGCGTGCTTCTCATAAAAACACATTTTCCCTATAAGGCCACAACTATACCCTTCACTAAGTCTTCTATATGTTTGGTTTGGAGAGAAAGAAGAGAGAAAAAAAAAATTCCTCCCACTTTTCTCTCACAAGAGGCTAGGGCACATGCAATGCGTGTGCATGTCGAATTTTGACACAAAATATGCAAAAATGACACACTTGATTTGCGTATGGCAAAACAGAGAATACTACAATGGTCTGAACTCAATTGATAAACTAATGACAAACCGTTTGATTTGCGTATGGTAAAACACTTAATTCCACTTCACTTATCCGTAACAGTAGGGGTACAAATGTCAACTTAAATCAAACACCACAACCCTCCACGATCAATAATTGTTTCACACCTAGTGATAAAGCAGTTTTTCTTCCCATCTCTACTACTGCACCCCAAGAAAACCAATCAAAATCGTTTGAAACCAAAGAAAATCTTCTAATGCTCATGTTTGCTTCAAGGATTGGCATTGTGTTTTGCTAAAAAAAATGATATTTCTTAACTTGTAAGTACTTCTCTATCATTTATGCCTTTTTCTTCTCTCCCTCTAGACTTACCCAATTTTGTTTAAGTTTAAAGTGAAATGTGGACTCCTTCTCTACATTCCAATTTCAGTATAAAAAATTGCCGAATAAATGCAGAACATGGAATGCGTGAAACTAAATGCATTTTGGGCCTTTCTTCCCCTTTAAATCCTTGTTTATGATTTTTCAAAAAATCGGGTAATTCACATGGGACTATATGCATTTTGGGCATTCATTTTCCTATATACAAATTACCTCACATTCACCAATGTTACCTATAATCGAACACGCATCGCGTGTGCCTCAAGTGCAGGAATAGGCAATGGGCAAATTCCATCAATTTGGGGTCTTACTCCATAAGACCGAAACTGAACTACACTGATTTTTGGTAGAAGTTAAAACACATTAATCGGAGAAGAAAACATATAAACATGGGTAAAAAGTATACCTGGGTAATCGTATTTGTATGGACCCAATTGAATATGAGGAACGGATGTAAAAATGATAGCCACATGCGATAACGCAATTACATGGATTCAATTCCAAAGATGAATTGAACTAAAAATTGTAACATCGATGCATCAAGGAAAAGAAAAGAAAAGAACGGACTACTGTAGGTAACCTTATAATAGTTTTTCCCTTCCAAACTTTACACATACACACTTTGCCATGAGGAGTGCTTCTAACCACGTGGGAAGGAAAAAGGAAGATTTGCCATGAGATTTGATTGTCTTGTTGGTTCTTTGTGGGGTATTTGGAACGCCAGATTTTGGAACATAATATGGGATTGATCAAGAGAGCAGTTAGTTTTGTTTCAAAATTTTTGAAGGAAAGAAGAATTGTAATAGGCAGTCTTTTCCCCCCCAGAGAGTAGGCAGTTAGATGCTTGGTTAGCTTTGGCAGTTTTTTCCGTGTGTAAAGGAAATGTGGACGGGTGGAAAAGTGCAATTATAGGGGAGTAGTTTACCATCTCACCCTTGGCATTTACTTGAGTAGACCCGGAAAAGACGATTTAGTATTTTGGTTTGGGACAAAAATGACAAACACTTTTGTGACAGGCTAAACTGGGTTACACCAAACTGGTGCTCTCCCTTTATATATTAGAATAGATTTTCTTTTCATGTTATTTTCTCTCACTTTCCATCAGTTTCTACTAGTTTCAAACACACCTTTATTTTTAGATTTCGTTTAGAGCATCTCCACCTCTTACCCAGATTTTTACTCAAATTTGAGTAAAAATTTAATTGAAAACTTGATTTGGTATGGAGCACTCCAATGGGCAAAAACAAATCTAGATATAAATTTGAGTAAAACCTCATTAATGGCATTGTTGTAAATCTAAGGGGGAAAAAATGACCTTCAAAATTTGAGTAAAAATTTACCATGGATTTGGTGAAGGAGTGGAGTGGAGTTTTTAGGTGATTTTTACACAAATTTAAATTTGATGAAAGATTTGGCGAAAGAATGGAAATGCTCTTATTAATAGCACAGACTCAACAAAAATTCTAGACGGGAGAAGCATATGTAGCAAATCCATGGTAAATTTTTTTTTGGATCAATCCATGGTAAATTTGGTCCTGTAATAATGGGTGTATGACTGGAATTCCCCCAAATCGTTAGCCTAGTCCCAAGAATCCGGGAAGCAACAACAAAATCGTTCTTTGGATCCCTCCACTGTGTGAACGCTTCAACCAGTCCAATAATTCCCACGCAGAACTTGCCAGGTTCTCAAAGATGGAGAACAACAAGGGTCATTACGATCCACCAAGAAGAAGAAGATCAGGGACAACTACAACCCATTCATCCTCCTCTTTTCCTTCTTCCATCGAATCATCGTCCTCATCCACTTCCCCTTCGAATAAAACCCTACCCAATCCCACCAGAAACGCGAGACCTTCAAACCCTAACTTCAATCACAATATCAGCACCAGTCGCAACCGTGATTACTCTACCGTTCCAAATAATCACTCGAGGAGCACAAATACCCATCAACCAGAAGAAGGAGATGGGGAAGAAAATTTGCTCAACTCCTCCTCCTTAGTTGGAACTTGCCCTTTTATGTGCCCTGGTTAGTAACTTCTTAACCTTCTTTCAATTGTTATTTGTTTCTACTTTCTTGGTTAGCAATTACATCCACTTGTCAGACATATTCCTAATTTTTCTGTTGCTTTTGTCTGTTCCATTGTTTGTAAGTTTGTTTTTTTAGCTGTATCGTCGCATGACTCTCCCACTGTTGCTCAGAACTGGAAATTCAGTAGTCTTCGTCACTGTCAACTGGAAAACTTAATTTTGCTGCATTTTAGTCCTTTACTTCTATGATACTGTTGGTATGGGCAATGGAGTCTTACGGCTGTTGGAGAGGTGATTGGTTTTGATGTTGGGCATTGGGGCTATGGACTTGTCTTCAGTTTGATGTACTTCGGATACTTCCTACTGTTTGTAATAATAATAAAAGAATATATTTTGTGAGGTCACTGGATTTTGGTGACCCTTAAAACGTTTAGATAATAGAATGGGGAATTTGGTTACTGGCAGAAAGAGGAAGGTGAGATACCACAGGGGAGTTCGGTGGTGTAATTAGCCTTTGTTTCAAGAAGCTATTAGATACAAATCTTTGTTTGAAAATTCGTGTAAACTCGGATATATAGACAACTAGAAGTTTTATTTTCCATTGCATGAAATACCATTTGTAAAGGAGATAGAAGTTATTCGCCTGTGTGACAATGGAGCATTTGGTAAGTGTGTTTCTCTATTTACGCAGTTGAAGAAAGGGCACAACGTGAGCGTTTACGGGATTTATCTGTCTTTGAGAGGTTAAATGGAAGTCATGGGAAAACATCTCCTAGTCTAGCTGTCAAAAAGGTAATCTCAACAAGTTTCCTTGCATGTTTTTGGTTTGTATTTCGTGAAGCTTTGCTTGTTCTCTCTTTGGATAGCTATTTTCATTAAGAAGTTTAGTTTTGGTTTGCTCATCTAGTCATCTTTTATGCTTTCATGGTAAATGAAAACTCTTTAGCGTCTTTTTTGTTCTTCCTCTTGTTTTAAACTTTTGTTTTTTATTTATAATGTCAGAAATATTTACATCGATGCAGACTGCAGTTCACCCACCATATATCTCACTAGTTTTGCAGAACCATATCCACAAAAAACATTCAAGCTTCGGATGTGCGGCCTCTCCCAGTTCTTGAAGATACATTGAGCTACCTTTTAAACTTGTTAGATTCTGACGAACATCCTTTTGAAGTGATTCACGACTTCATCTTTGATAGGACAAGGTCCATAAGGCAAGATCTTAGTATGCAAAATATTATCAACACGCGAGTAATCCAAATGTTTGAGAAAATGGTATGTGATTGGTTTTATTGTTGTTTCTTTGCTATTACCTTTGTTGTTAGAAACACCATTTTGAGCTCTCACCTCTAGGCAAATATTTCTCTATTGCCAAATTCTAGTCATCCAGGTTATTTAGTCTTCATGCATCATTCCCCTCCTTTCTATCAATGGTGTAGCCATGAGACTATACAACAACAATAAGAACAATAACAAAACTCATCTTGTCCCCAATCATTGGGGTTTGAGGGAAGGATAATTAGAGAAAGACCCCAACCTTTGGCAATATGCACAAAGTGGTTGCTCTCATAATACCACTGAAATAGTGGCCCCCCTAAACCTCCAAGAACCGAGGAGTTATAGGGACTTTTTGCTGGAGAACCATGCCCCCAAATCAAAGCTGAAAGGCATCAGAGAGGGCAGGCCTATGCAAATCAATTTATGTGCTCATTACCATGCTTCTTTCATACACTGTCCAGAGCATCCGACTTGTGAGCACATGTAGACATTAGACTATATGTTTATTGTTTAGTGAAGAGGTTGGCAACTCTTCTAACAGCCCATCAGGTTTCCGTACACTGGAAACTTTTTATTCATGATTTTCTTCCTCAAAGTGTTCAAACACTTTGTCGATTAGGCACGTACCAGCAGTAGCTCTAGTTCATAGCTAGATAGGTTATATTTATATAAATGGGGCAGGCTCTTTTTTACTTTTATAGTGAGACAAAGGGGACCAAACTCATATAATACCGACTACCAAGAGCTTCCTACTGACCTGAATCGGTTACCCCTTTACGTTCGAAAAAATTAGTAGGTTCCCCCTTCTATGGCCTTTTGTTAAGTTCATGAGAGGAAATCTTATGAGCTCCTGTGTTTTGTTAGACTAAAACCTTGGTAATGCTCATATGGCCTGACTCGGTTCTCCACTTTCATGGAAACGGACATTTAATATGTTCCCCCCTGAGTCACCTACTTGGTCTAATAGGGCCATGGTGTTGTTTGCAGATTACATTATTCTAATCTGGGAATTTCAAATGGGTCCATACAAAACCAATGATATGAGATGGAATATGTTCTAGTCTGCTTTATAACTTATCGTGTTTCCTTGTAAATTCACATCAAGCCCCTTTTGTCATTCTATTGCTTAAGAATTGTGTATATTGTTGTCCAGTTAAGCTGTACAAGTTATGGACACACACCATCTCCAAAAATCACACCATGTTTGAATCTTCAAGGCATCAAGGGGGCTTGATAGTAATTTGCTTGCAGTGGCGGCTCCAGGAATTCTCTAGAGGGTGTTAAGAAATTCTAGTACGGTCATGTAGAATTCATAACTTTATAATATAAAAAAATACTAATATCCAGGGGCGGAGGGAGAGTAGGGTTGGGGTGGGCCCTAGTCACTCCGCACTTTTAAAATAAATAATTTTTTTTTTTTGTCGGATCTCCCAAGCTCCCAATGAAATTTAGTTTAGATTTGAGAACACGTCGGGTTGCACTTTGATAGATTATTAAGCTACTTTTGTTCTATTTTGTGATTCTCATCACGTTTCAGACCAAGTGTAAGCTAAATGCAAATTCAACAGGGTAAACTAGGAATCTCTACCTTTGGCTTATCATTTCAATATAATACCTGGTCTTCAACTTCGGCGTTTACCCCCGTAAAGAATTTTCTTGATTCTCTCCATTTTCATTTTGTTTTTTCGAAGAGGTGAGAGTCCAAAGAATAAAGATAAACGTCCTAGGTCCGTCCCCTACACCTTTTCTTTTTGATAAATTATACGGAGTAAATCTTTTTTATTATTATTAATTACAAATCAGTTGCTGGATTATGGGTTGGGTTAAGTTTGAACCAAAACTTGAATAGGTTAGGCAAAAAAAAAAATTATGGGATGGGCTAAAATGTATCCGTCATTGGAATTAGATGTTCAAACATTTGGGCAGGGTGTTCAAACATTTTAGATAGGGTGTTCAAACATTTTGGTTAGGGTGTTCAAAATGACAACAATTTTAAAAAGGAAAAAAATTTACATGTATTTTTTTTTTAAAAAAAAAAATTCAGGGTGTTCGGGTGACAACCCTGGGCTCCACTTGGAGCCGCCTCTGTTTGCTTGGTTGTTTAGCTACGCACTTCTAAGAGTAGATTTACCTCTTGCTACATCATGCAGGTTAAATTTCATGCTATGTCCCACCACAAACTTCGAAGATGTAGTGGCAGTCTAAATATTTCTTCAATGCATCACCTCAATATGACTGCATTTTACTTGGTTGTTTAGCTATGCACTTCTAAGATGTATAGATTTACCACTTGTTACATCATGCAGGTTAAATTTCATGTTATGTCCCATCACAAACTTCGAAGATGTAGTGGCAGTCTAAATAATTCTTCAATGCATCACCTCAATATGGAGCAGCTTATGAAGGTTTTGACTTCTCTATATCATCTCTATGAAGCAAATCGGAATTCCCACTCCACATATGAGAACGAAGCTGAATTCTGTTCACTTTACGTGCTGCTGCATCTTAGTTCTGACAGCAAACCAGCGGTTCATCTCTTTATTCATTTCGTTTGTTACTCTGCTTAATCATGTTCATTTACAGTCTTTTGTTTAGATCCTGAATTCACTGCGTTACTTACTTTGTATTGGCAGGGGGAGCCACTGTCATTATGGTTTTGTCATCGGTCTCCCATTCTTAAATCAAAGGAAATGTGTTTCGCCCGAAGAGTTTTAAGGTAATGTTGTAAATTAAGGTTATGGGGTGACACAAAGCTGTAATGGATACTTTGGTTGTCTTTTTGTTCTAATTGTTGCAAGATAAACAAGGAGGTTTGATTAATACCATCAACTCACCTGAAATCTGCACTCTTGAAATCTGCACTCTTGTTTGCTTCACGTCTCACTCACCGTATCTCACGCACACGGCACTATGTCATTGGGGTCCTGCAATCACAGATTAGAGTGCTCAAAGGAGATGGAGGTTATCACTAGTTCCAGAAGAAATATCAATAAACACTAGAATCCACTTCCTCTTCGAAATCAAAGATGTGCAAATCCTCCGCTAGTTTTAGGCCACTCACGCAAGGCCCACAATACCGCTCCTAGACTGCAATCAGCACCTACTTTCCTTTGGAAACCATGCTTCCATCTAGGGATCTACCTTCTGCATCACTTAACAACCTACCTGTTGTAGTAATGCCATGCTTACTACAAGATCCATCAACATCTAATTTTGGACAACCAGAACACTAAAGTCTGCGTGTTCCTTTTACTAGGATACCCGTGGCAATAAAATTCCCACTCCATGCCCTAGCTATGCTGTCTTGGAAAAATTCCTAAGACAAAAGGGTGTGTGTGTGTGGGTGGGTGG
>JAXBDA010003415.1:0-34820 GCA_036023075.1 Gaultheria prostrata
GGCTCTAGAATGGAGAAGGGGAACCCCTAGATGTTTTCCTAAGTCAGTGGTTAAAGGGATGCCAGAAATAGACCTAAGTCTCCTGGCTTTCCTTCTAGAGATATTAGGAGAAACAAACATTTTAGACTTAGTAAAATTTATAGTCTGCCCCGAGATGTCACAGAATTGATTCAACACATCAAGCATAGCAATGCAAGTAGTCCTATTAGCTTGGCCAAACAGGATAAGATCATCAGCAAAGAATAAATGGGTTAGAGGAGTAGAAGATCGAGAAACAGAGATACCTTTCCATTTACCTTGGTTAACTGTGTCTGTAATCATATTAGAGAGGCGTTCCATGCATAAGACAAACAAATAGGGGGATAAGGGATCACCTTGTCTTAACCCCCTTTCGGGAGAGAAGCTAGGTAAAGTTTCCCCATTCCAAATAATAGCAGTGGACACGGTAGTAACACAGTTCATAATCAAATTTATCCAGGAATCATTGAACTTAAAATAGTGGAGAGTGTCTCTAAGAAAGGGCCAGGATATTTTATCATAAGCTTTCTCAAGGTCAATTTTGTATATCATGCCTCCTTGTTTTCCTTTTTTATTACGAAGAGTGTGAAGAACCTCTTGCGTGATCACAATATTATCATTAGTAGATCTACCTGGGATAAAGCTACTTTGGAAAGGGCTAATAATCTTGTGTAGAAGAGGCCGAAGTCTAGAAACAAGAATTTTAGTGATAGCTTTGTACACAACATTGCAGAGGCTAATAGGTCTAAACATTTTAACATGCTCACGATTATCAACTTTAGGAATTAAGGCAACAATAGTCTTATTAAGATCCGGAGGAATGTGACAACTAGTAAAACATTCCTTAATAAAATTGCAAATACCTTGACCAACAATGTCCCAATGTTTATGGTAGAATAAAGCTTGAATACCATCAGCACCAGGGGATTTATAGGTAGATATGTATTTAAAATTATCCCAAATCTCTAAAGAGGTAACAGGTCTAGTGAGGCAATGATTATAAACAGATGAAAGAGCAGAGTGGGGGATCTGATGGAGCTGCCTATTAAGCGTCACATTAGTGGCTCGAAAAAGGTTGACAAAAAAATTCTGAACCACAATTTTAAGTCTATCAGGATCCTCCTCCCAAATGTTGTTATCATCCTTGAGCATAACAATCTTGGAACGCCTCCTTCTGATGACGGTAGTAAGGTGAAAAAAACGTGTATTTTTCTCCCCATGCAAAATCCATTTGGACATAGATTTTTGAAACCAATGAATCTCCTCTTGATACAGAATATTATTGAATTCGGAAATAAGGTCCTTCTCAAGGAATTGAAGATTATGAGAAAAATTATATTCTTGAGACTTTTGAACACCCTCAATTCTCTTGAGCAACCATCTTTTTTTACGAAAAATGTTGCCAAAAGTATGTTTATTCCAGTATTGCACCGCTCTGGTAAAATTTTCTATACAATGGAGTAAGTTAGGGCCATTCCAAGATTGCAAAACAACATCCTGGAAGGAGGGATCAAGCAACCAGGCAGCTTCCATCCTAAAGGGCCTATTAATTCTAGGTGTAGGGTGCACACCGGAAAGGTGAATAAGAAGAGGAGAATGATCAGAATAAGTACGAGGGAGAATTTGGACCATACCTTCGGGAAACAAAGCTCGCCAAGAGGAGTTACACAAACCTCTATCAAGCCTCTTTTGGACATTTGCAAGGCCTTTCCTACCATTACTCCAAGTGAATTTCGGTCCAGAGCTTCCCATGTCCATCAAGCTGCATCTGTTAACTCTGTCAGAGAAGACTCTAGTACGATTGAAATCCGTGTCAGGGGAGGCTCCCATCCTTTCACTAGAATTAACAGTATCATTATAGTCCCCAACCGCTAGCCAGGGAAGACTATTTGTATCTGCAGTAAGTTCCATATCTTCCCACAAACTGTCCCTAACTCTAGGGTTAGGGCTAGCATAGACAGTGGAGAGAAGCCATTCTTCATACGGATCTTTACTAACCGTAGCATGAATAGCCTGACTGGTAATATGGTGGGCACTGACTTTCGCTTGAGTGGGATCCCACAGAAGCCATATACCTCCTGCTCTACCATTTGGATCAACATAAGAGGCAGCATTATAGCCTTTGGTTGTAAAAAATGTACCCATACTGCTCAAATTAACTTTGGTTTCAAGCAAAACAACAATCTCAGGATTATGCAGGTTCACAAGCGCAGAAAAATGGGCTCGAAAATTACTGTTACCTGCACCCCGGCAGTTCCACACCAGAATTTTTAAACAAGGGTGTCTAGACATGAGCTGTGTAGTAGAGAAATGGTTCAGATCAAAAACCTTGTGCACCCGGGCTATGTTCTGTTCCTGGGTCCTGCGTGGTTTCATCTTGGTGTGGTGGAATCGATCCCCATCTTGATTGATCATGTTGAGATTGATCTCGAGTTGGATATCCTCGGTCCACCAAATTGCGCTCACCAGGTGAGCGGCTTCGATCTCGGGATCGATCTTCAACGCCACTAGGCATTTGTTGACTCTGTGCCTCTCGGGTACGGGCAAATTCATGGTAAGTGGGTGATGAGGATTGAGGTATATCAGGTGGTTTAGGGTTGTGGATAGGGTTTTGGCCAGGAGCTAGAGAAGCAGATGATAAATGGATGGGAGGGGGTAGGGTGCGCATTACTCCAGTTTTTGAGTTGGGCATCGAATCTTCTGTGTACATGCACACCTCTTGCATTTGTGTATCCATGCCATCTGTGGCATCAGAGCTAACCACGTGGATGGTTTTTGAAGGAGTGTTGACTGGGGTAGTAACCCCTTTACCTTTTGAGGGAGCTGGTTCTAGTGGATTAGTTCTCACCCACTTAGGGTTGGAGGTTTGTGATGAATGTCTAATTGGTTTTGACTGGGCCACAGTATTGGGCCCTTTGGGCTTTGAGTATTGGGCTGGATTTTTTTGCAGCTGTTGTGTTAGATAGAATCTGGAATTGGTTTTGGCTTGGGCCCATAGTTGGTGAGGGCTGGCCTTTGGATGGCCCATTACGAGTAGGTTCATTTTTCCCTCCCAAGGTTCCTTTGTGTTTGGCTTGTTGTTGGGCTGGAGGGTGTCCAGTGGGCCTAATGTTTTTTCTCCTTCTAGAGACCACATTCCATTCTCCCCCACCAATTTCCTTAGGCCCATCTTCCTCAATATTGCCGTTAAAGCGAACTGGAGTTGTGTCAGAGGACTGACCCAAAGCAACGGCTGGGGTTTCAGCTGATGATGATGCTTTCCCTTGCGCCGGTGAATAGCTGCATTCCTCCCGCCGATGACCAACCCTGCCACACGAAAAGCAAATGAGATGGACATGTTCGTATTCAATAAGATAGTCATACTTACCGACTGCGATAGATGCTTCTAAGGGTTTGCTAAGATCCAATTCCACACAAACCCTTGCATAGCTTCCTCTAACGCCATCGATGGTGTTGCTGTCAATATTTAGCGTTTTGCCCAGCTTGTTTGCAATTTTAAGTAGCATCTCTTCTTCATAGTACTCCAAAGGTAACAGAGGGAACCTCATCCAAACGGCCGTTTTCATAGCCGTCGCTTTGTCAGCTTTAAAATCTGGCTCCCACTTTATAATCGTGAGATAATGATCTTGAACAATCCAAGGTCCACCAGTGTAGACCTTATTGTAATCTGCTTTGGACTCGAATTTGATAAGGTAAAAACCCAGTCCAATGTCGACAGGCTTAAAGAAACCCTTCAGATTCCATAATTTAGTGATTTTGTCCATAAGGATTTTGAACCCTATATTCCTTCCCAGCAGCTTGATAATCAGGCAGCCTCTGTATTGTTGACGAACTCTTTTAAGTTCTTCCTTCGTGAAATCTATCCGAATTCGGGAAACTGTTTTGGGGGTTTCCTCGCCTTCAATTTCGTCTTCGCCATCACTGGTTTTAAATGCAACAAAACGCTTGTCAATCTCATCCCTCTTTCCATTTCTGTCCTCAAGAAGGGCAGATTTGAAGGATCTCTGATTGGTACTCTGGGGTTCAAGGAAACCCTCAGGGTTTTCCATTACCTGATCTTCCACCGGCGAGGCACTTAAGATCCCATTATCCCCAAAATCCTGACCTGATTCCATAGATATATCCTCGACGGAGAGTAAAACGATGTGATCACTCTTGACCTTTTTTGTACTACGCTCAAGATGATCTTCTTCTTCCGTGGATTTGGCTGAATCAGAGGAGGCAATGAGATCGGTAGTGTTCATCAGCAGAATTTTTAGAGAGAGAAGGTGCCGACAGTCCTACTGATCAACAAATTCAATGTTTTTGTTATTAATTGTGGGGGAAATTTACTCTTATGGTAGATAAAATTAGTGGTCCCTATAATTTTAGAAATACTTCAATTTATCCCTTTTCATCTCAATTTTCATCAGTTTCTATTATGTTAATTTCTGTCTCAACATGGCCCTTCTTCCCTCAGCCATTCATATTCGAAACATGTAACACCCCGATTTTCGGCTGCGTTAATTACTTAGTATTTATTTGAAGAGAATTTAAGATAATTAAGCTGATTTAAACATTACTCTATTAATTTATCAATAAAAGGATAAGTCTAATCCTTACATTAACAAAATACATAATTTGAATCTTAATGGAAAACCAACATTTGAAAATAAAATTTACAAGATGAGAGCTTAAGGGGAGTAAGGGTTCCACGTCTCTTCCTTCTCTGCCTCAACCGTTGGCTTTTCAAGGTACTGCTCACCTCCTTTTGTCTCGGTACCTGACATGAAACACCACGGTCAATAATAGCACCATGAGAATGACTCTCAGTAGATAATCTCCACCCTTCTAATCCTTACATTACAAGAAATCAAATAATAATAGTTCAAATTTAACAACAAAAAATAAACAATCATATCACTCTTCTTTTACTAGTTCAAACTATGTGAATCCTAAGGTTCTCCTCCTCTGAGAAACCTTTCCTCCCATAACTCCATGTGAATCCTAAGGTTCTCCTCCTCTGAGAAACTTTTCCTCCCATAACTCCATCTATGATCGTCCCATGGTCTAACAATCCTCTTGTTTACACCTAGCATGGATTTACTTATGACCACAACAAGTGGTATAGGTAGCCACTGATGTTAACCAGGTCGTGTCAAACAAGAATTCCGATCTCACGACATTTCAGAGTTTCCGTCGGCTACCCTTAGTTAAGGTTCCTGCTAGGCTGCTCCAAAACAACGCATGTTGGTTCCCCTCAGGCCACTCCTATCCCAGGAGCCCTCGTAGGATGCCCATATTGATTTGGGTTCCCCTCAGGCTACTTTTATCCTAAGAGCACTGGTAGGACGCCCTTAACCTTTCCATCTCTTTATTATTAATCCAGTTTTTCTACTAATGTCTGATTCATTTCCCAACCACGATAACCTCGTTTCCAAGCCTATGTCCATTCTAACAGTTGATCAACCAATCACACACAAAAGGATAATAATCAATAAAGTACAGAATAACGTGATAAGTAATATCCATTCTTTCCACACATCAATAGGAGTTTTTGGGTCCCATATACCCCTCGCGCGTAAGAGAGTTTGTACAATTGTTAGTATATTTGTGTTGATGCGTATATCCTTTTTCTATTTGAAAATTGGAAGTACACACCTGAAAATGGAGGCAACATGTATACTTCTTTTCATCTTGGACCCATAACATACCCTAAAAAATTGGTCGTATGAATTTTCTTGAAATACCAATATTGGAAGCAGCACCACTATATACCCAGAAAGAGTGCCTATAATTTACCCCAAATTTGAAAATCAATAGCTCAGATTTACTTGGAATGAATCTGAGTCATTAATTTTCAAATTCCGGGAAAATTCTGGGAACTCATTCTGGGCACCTAGACTTTCTAATATTGGAAGATCAGAGAGCAACTTGATTGAAACTGGAAAGTGAGATTATGGAGTCAAAGTTGATGAAGATAAAATGTGAGGCCGAAACTAAATCTGGCTAAAATTGCAAGTACCCATTATGTAATTTATCCTTTTCCTTTTCAACAAATGTAAAAGTGGATTAACGATTTTGATTATGGAGTAGCAGTACTCTCCACATTGTGTAAAGAAAGAGGCTACCAAAAGTTTTTTTTCCAGACATTCCTTGGCTAACTTTTTTATACTGAAATTAAGAATCATCTTTTGCTGCCCTAAATGCTTCCCAAGTACTTTGAATCTGGCTTGAGAAGTTCTCACCGTTGGGCACAAATATAAAGAATAACTCTTTTAATTCTTTCACTTTTGGGCATCAACAAGAATCAAGAACGTGAAAGTAAAGAGCAGGCGAGTGGGGCTTTTTCCCGTTCATTTTATGGTCACAATTTCATCTTGATCATCTGAAATTGTGCTTTTGCTTTCTATCCTTAAAAAGATACACATTCCATTCTCATTCTGATAAACTGTGTGAATGACATCTCACCGGCCATCTTTTGTTTTACTTAACACATCCAGTGAACGATGGGTAAAGAATAATTCATATTCACAAAGGATAAAACTTCAATGCAATTAACACTCTTTCGGGTCGATTCACATCGTTATCATATTTTCACTTATTTCAACATAGGACATTTTATCCTCATCACATGAGAATGGATTCGAGTTAGTAGTTACCATTCCATTAACTCAAAAAGTCAAAAAGCCAGCTTATTACGAAAATTGAGGCAGTCACTCTTTCATAATACATCACATAAAAAGTCATGAAAAACATACTATTTTGCATAACATATACTAATATAAATCAGTTTGATTATGCGTTATCAATATAGTTTTGCAAAAAACTATCAAACAAGATCCATATTGCACAAAAAAGTATTTCGGTAAGTAAATTATTTTTAAGTTTGAAAATTGTACGTAGTTTCATCGGGGACCAACTTTATGGGACGGAAGTAGTATGTAATGTCCCATCTAAACCACCGGCCAAATAACTTGATTTGATCCACAAGCCGCACTAAATAACCCAAAATACTTAAGTCCAAGGTAATTGTAGTTTCTTAAATGATTTGTTATATGCCCAATATCACCCATTGAAACTTTCAATATAGGACTAAACAATCTCTGCCCAAAATTTGGAATATTACAGGGATTCTTTGCCCAATTTATTTTATCCCTTGTTCTATCTTGACAAAAAACATATTTTTTGTATTTTATTCGTCCAAAAAAATAATACCATGAATGGATGTAGTGGGATGATGTCTACTCAGAGATAGAGGGAGATGGGTGGCCCCACATGTTATGGGGCCATGGACCCACGTAGTAACAAATTCTTGGTTTTGACTAGGAGTGAGAATTTATGACATGACAATATAATACGATCCGAACACGATATGAAGTTAGCGGGTTAGTGTTGAGTATTTCTGACACGAAACACGTATATGACACGACCCGAGAACACGATTAGTAAATAGGTCAGGTTCGGGTTCAACCCGCATAACCCGAGAATGACATGAATTAACCTGTTCGTCTATTCGTGTCGACACGGTAACCCGAGAATGACACGAATTAACCTGCGTAACACGAGAATTAACCTGAATTAATCCGCATAACCTGAGAATGACACGAAAAAATTGTGTCAATTTGTGTCGTGTTCGGGTCAAATTTGTCTAAATAGGTCTTTTACAAGTTAATCGTGTCAACCCGAGATCGACACGAATATTAGCAGGTCGGGTTAGGGTTCAGTTTTTCGACACGATTAGTAAACCAGGTCATTTCGACACGAACCCGATTTGACACGAACACGACACAACCCGACCCGACCCGACACCCACCCTAGTTTTGACTGGCTTAACAAAAGCTGAAAAAGGACTTTGACAAACTTTAAAATGTTAGAGACCAAATTCGAGCAATTGATAGTTTGGGGAAGAGACCAGCACAACAAATACATTAGGAATCCCAAATGAGAAAACATTATGTCCGGATGTGGTGGAAACCATGACCGTCACTCATTGTGAGCCTCACCGTGCGTTTGTTCTGATAATTTGAACCGTTCATTTTGTAGGACCCGCATAGTAGTGCATTTCACGTAAAAAAATTGAGCTTGATCGGACATCGATAGGTTTATCAAAAATCGAAGGTCGGTTTTCAAGATAGACTGCCATGGTTATTTTAACTTAAAAACTATTGTCAGATCCTGATCATTCGTTGAATGAACCAAAGTTCAATTTTGATATGTCTATCGATGTCCAAATCAAACAGATTTTTTGCGTGAATTCACTATTTTGCAGACCATACAACATGAACGTTTTAAATTGGAATAAATGCACGGTGGGGCCCACTAATGGCGGTGGTGAAAACCCCTCCGGAAATAACTAACTCTCATCCCAAAAATAGATAAGCATATGCACAAAAGTTCGTGAACTACCATAAATGCCACGGTTTGACAGACGGGTTGAACGGCTTTAGATGGATGCACGGACTACTTTGATGTTAATTTTAAACGTTTAAACAATTGATAGTTTTGGTTCAAAAATGAAATTTGACAAATACAATTGGACTAAAAAGGTAATTAAATCAAATTATTTAGATATAACATCACTCTTTATTCTCTACTTTTAAAAATATTATTGATTATTAAGAGATTTAATGTCAAAATCAACACTATTTTTTGTTTTACATTTCAAAGAGTACTACAAGATTATTTTTTAGGAAGAGCAAGAACTTCAGCAGATAAATAATAATTTGTAGGAACATAAAGCAAAACAAGAACAAAAAAAAGCTACTACATAGCATTAGAAAACTCTCCATTAGCTCTATCCAAATGATGTTGCCATCGCGTAATTAGGTTCTGCATGAAAAATAACAATCCTCTTTTCTAGGCAATGAGCTTGATGAACATTCTTACGCTATGCCTTCTCGATTATAGAAGAAGAGAGCTTTGAAATCTCCTTACTGAAGTTGTGCAACAAATTACATACATCTATATAGTGACTCTCAATCTTTCCTCCAATCCGCATCACCGTATTAAATCAATCAGTGAGATGAATATAAATTGCAATAAAATTGTGATGAAAAAACCATTATTTATTTAATCGCTTGCAAAACTGCTCGAAGCTTTGTTTGAATAGGACTAGAACTGTGGCACGAGGTTGCAACTTGCACAACTACAGAACCGTCCAGAAGGCTAGCACTGTGAAACCCAAACTTCTCCAATTAATACTTCTTGCCAACATTTTAAAACATCTCAAAACGCAATGAAAAACATGAGGGAAGAACGTGGAAAGTGGAAATGATGTTAAAACAGGAATATTATTGGGGTTAATTATACTCTTAACATTAGTCATATGTGGTGAGATTTTTGCTTCAATCCCGACATAAGTGCACTGAAATTCTCTAGAGAGAATGATGTGGTGCGACATGAAAATAATCTTTGGTGGATCGAAGGTGATTAGTACTATCTCCGTCCCAAAAATATAGTCCATTTTGAGAGTTCGTGCAACTTTTCAATGTAATATACTCCACCGTCCCAATTTGCTTGCCCCTTTTGAGGAAGTGGGTTTTTAAGGGGTGTGAAAACTTTGTATTATCTTTTCCATTTTACCCCTAAGTCCAGTCAATATTACTGTGTCCAATTTTGTGGGGCTAATTATTTATATGAAACTCAAAACATATGCAATATGGATCTTGTTTGATAGATATCAATTATTTTTATTATACAAAGTTTTCAAAATCATAAAAATCGTTATAAAATAAAAGATAATGGACAAGCCAATTGAGATGAAAAAAGTACTTTTAAGGGAAAACTGGAAAGTGACCATGTTTTGATGGTTGTTTATAGAAATGGAACAAATATTTTGGGACATCCTAAAATGGAAACAAGGACCAACAATATGGGACGAATGGAGTATCTTATAATCTATAATGTTTTAAGGAATTTTGAAAATTTTGTATTTTAGATTTAATTGAGATCTATCAAACAAGATTTATATTGCGCATGAAATGTATTACCGATTGAAAGATATAATCAATTTTTTATCCGGTCAGAATGGAACGATAGGCTATATTTTTGGGACGGAGAGAGTACTAGGGTCTAGGTACCATACCTGCACACCTAGTTTTTTAACCAAAAAAGGAAAGTGCTATGAAGAAGATAGAATTTGTTTAGAGCAACAACATCAACTTAGCCATAAGGGCATTTAAGCTATTTTACCTACCCAAAATGAGAAAATATGACCTCCAACAGCCTCTCTTAAGGCTTTGGCAAAGTCTCCTAATGTACAGTACTTTGCTACTTCTACCTAAGCACTATTCGCCTGGTAAGGATTTGAATATTACTTTTTATTCTCTCTCTCTTCTCTCCCTCCTAGAATTGTGTTGTAATATTTCAAAAAGAAAAAAATAATATTTTAATAAAATGCAGGTAAAATAGAGTATATTGTTAGAGTGTTGAAAAAGATATGAGTTAAATATACACTGTCCACCAACACTTTTAGCAAAAAATTTGCCCAAACTGTTGCTCTTGCTCTTGCTCTTGCTCTTGCTCTTGCTCTTACAATAGTGGACATCCCACCATAGCAATCGATGGGGATGGGGATGGGGATGGGGATGGGGATGGGGAAGGGGAATCACATGGGTGCAAAAGATGTCAGCTCTAACAGAAAATTAAGCTCCTTTTGCCAGGAAATAAGGGGGTAGAACAGGGCCCGCATTACAATGAGTAATGGACCCTGATTGGTTGGAGTGAACAACTTCTGGAGCCACATCATTATTTTGATAACAACAGGACAAGCTGCTGGACAACAAAAAGTCTAAATACCCTGAAAGGTATTTAGAATTGGCACAGAATGTGTAAATCAATGACCCAGATTTATTTAAGTAAAATTGGGCCATTGATTTTCAACTAGGTTAATTCTGGATATATTTTTTGTGTATGTAACAATGTTGGCTGGACAAACATCGAAAGACTTCAAAAAGAAAAAAATGATAAATATACCAATCAAAAATCATGTGAGTGGTGGACTGTCTTTCCCATTTTCTATGCACTTATCATTCACAGCTCATTTACACATTCTCTCATCTTGCATGGTGTGTTTGATAACAGGTATAAGTACGAGGGGACTGATAATGTCTTTCTATTGATGATAAAAGACATTACAAATCCGCTTGTTTTGGGGTATTAGCAATTCCTTGGGACGGCTAGTACTCCAGTCCATAGAAACAACACCAAACATGAATTGGGAAGGTCTTCACAATCCTATATTCCTATCCCATCTCTAAACCCGTTTATCAAACACGCCCCATAGTTGTCTATGCCAGTTTCGTCCACCTGGATTAATTTTCTTTCTGATCTGGTCAAATACAGCTTATCCACACTGAGGTAAAGAAATTAATTCACAAGAAATTTTTTCCTTACGACCTGACGCCAAGAATTGAACCATAATCAGTTGTGTGATAAGCAATTTTTTCCCTTATAGGTCTGGTGTGGCAAAAAAAGCAAAAAAACTATTTTTTGATTTTTTCTTTATTCAAATATTTTTTACATTTATTAGTTTTTGCATTAAGTTTTCGTGGTTTATTGATTTGTCTAGTCGAACTAATTTTTTTTGAATAAATCAAAAAATAAACCAGTTTACTGGATTAATTTTGGCTTTATTAAAAAAGAAATTTAGTTTCGACCATAATTTTAGATTTTTTGGATTCATCTCGAATAGACAAATCAATAAACCACCAAAATTTGATGCAAAACTAACAAATAGTATAATTTTTTTTTGAATAAAGACGAAACGAAAGCTAAACCATTACTCACTCATTGATTTTGTGTTGTTTTCCGGACTCCGTGACATACCTGCAAACCTCATGTTCAAATATTGGCTCAATTATCAAAACAATATATGTCACCCATTTTTTAATGTCAAAATTACAATAGCTTTTGGTTATTGGTTCTGCCAAAATAAGTTGTTGTTTGCTCTCACGGTCTCACGTCACGTTTTAATTCATTTTGATTTTTTTAATGAGTTTTTAATTATTTTTTTCATGTAAAGTAATACCTGTTCCCACAAATCTTAGTGAATAATAGAATTTTCCCGATTTATGCGGCCACATTATTTGTACATAAAAAAAAAAAAAGACAACCAAAATAGCAATTTTCGTCACTTCATGCGCTAGTAGTGTAGTTAAGAAATTAATTGATGCTTTTGAAAATAGAGTGTTGATCAGCATAAGTGTCATTATTTAATGATATTCCTTTTGAAAATATAGTATTAGTATTGACTTTTAGGAAAAAAATTTAGTTAAGTTTTTGTAATTCAAAATAGGGTTATGTTGGGCGCTTCCATCATTAATTTTTTGAGTAGTGCAAATGTTAATGATCTAGTATAAGTCCACTGAGGAGGGGAAAAACACCTTTAATATTGCTATTTCCATTGTGACATATAGACTCTGAGGCTCAGTTTGGATGACAGTAATTTCAAGAGGGAATGAGGATGTAATGCCTTCTACCCACGATTCCAACGTTTGGAATAGACATGAACAAGAATGTGATGCCAGGCTTTCTTGATTCCAGCGTTTGACAAAGACAGGAATATGAATGTGATTTCTGATGACATATTCAACTAGGAATCACATTCCTAAACTGAGTGGGAATCTGATCCCTCTCTTACCCATGGGAATCTCAGATTCCTAGCTCATTAATTAAGAAAAGAAAAGGTTGACTTTAATACATTTTCAAAATAATTGTTTCCCGTGTAAAATTACTGAATCAATCCAAACACCGAAATGCAATTCCTCCAGCTATAGAATTCCTAGGAATTCGACTCCCGCTAATCATATTCCTAGTCCTACCCAAGAAAATTCCCAGGAATTTGATTCCCGGTAATCATATTACTATTCCTACTCAAGATTCCAGTCATCCAAACACGGCCTAAGAGAACATAGTAGAAATTGAAAAGTCGTTAGTCATGACTCATGAGAAAAACACCTAGTGAGTGACATTACCATTTTTATTTAAAATAACATTTTTAAGTGTTTGATCATTAATATACTCTCTGCACTGTTATAATTTGGTAGTTTAAGTCAGGAATTGGCTTAAGTGATTAATTAATTTCTAAATCAATGTATTGTGAGAGAATGATCTGTCTCGTAAAACGTAATAAGTCAATTTTGAGTTTAAGTAAGAAATTTGAACAACGTCTTAATTTATTCATCTGGTCCATATATGTTTCCATCAAGTCCTGTTTATTTTTTTTCTTCAGAAAATCAGAAATGAGAATTAGTTATTTTCTTAAAATCAGTTAGTCCTATGACCTAATTAATGACACTTGAATTCATCACTTGTTTTGCTGCATATGTATCTTGTGAGGACACAGTTTATTGGACATAGTTTATTATAGGGGTGGGCATGCCTGACGCAAAAAGTAAAATAAATCTATATAATAGAGCTAAAAATAAATATTTTTATGAGTAATTTTATACATTAGACATTAGTTTGATAAACTGTCAAGTTAAAAAAAAAAATTTAGCTATAAAAGTAAGATTTTTTGACATGACCTGACAACAGGAACCCACCACGACCTGAAACATGACACGAAAATTTGGTGAGTTAAAAAATATTGTGGGAATTCATAAATAAGATTTTGATACATAACCCGAAATTACTTGTTACCCACCTCTATTTTATTTTGCGATGTTGAGTTATATGATCTACTCAGCCACAAATGTAAGTAAATTTACATTTAGTCGGGTTTTGTTTGATCGAATGATCCTGAATTATAAACTAATATGTATAAAAATAAACATTTTAGAGCATTTTTTGAACGCAGGGTATATTAATTTGGTGAGATTGATTGATACAACTTAGTCTTCATGGGGTGTCAACTAATGATTAGTATGAACTATTCGATAGTCCCGGAGAATGCAATATTTTCATAATCTCCCCTTTTCTTTCTTTCAATTACTATATATTATTATTATTATTGTTATTATTTTACCTTGATTGAGATTATCTGGGTACGATGATATTTGAAAAAAAAAAAAATAGACAAAGCACCCACACCAAACACGTTCATATTAATACAGTTTTTTTTTATTGTCAACTACTATTACTTTATTTTACATTGATTGAAGAGAATTTTAATTAGACATACTAAACCAATATTACCATTATGATTCCATTCTGTGTGTTTTGAATCGTTATGATTCGATCTCGACATTTGATGAATGACCCAAAGTGCCCTTATCAAAGAATTTATGATCAGTATATGTATTTACAAAAATTATATTTACCTTAATTATACCAAAGCGGTTATATATCTTCCTATTTTAATGGGATTATTTCCCTTAATTACGGGAATCAATCCCGATTCCCTTCCTTTTTGAATTACCCGAGTACTTTCAAGCCAAGGAAAAAAGAGATGGAAATGGATTCTAAAGGCTACTTGCTTGACGAATGGTCAGAGCCATTTTTCAATGGTCTGAACAAATTTTAAAAACACCTTTCAACGCCATCTTTGGCGCATCACCCACCGCCGTACGTCAATTGCAGCCACCACCCAAAGATCGAACCCCTCCGTCGATCGGCCCCTCTTCGGCGATCTCATCGATGTTGGTGTTCTCGTTGCTGTTTCCTCTCCCAACGATCAGACCCCCGCTGCCAATCTTGTCGTCGTGAGCCCCTCTCCAGCGAAATCATCGATGTTGGCGTTCTCATTGTTGTTTCTCTCATCGTCGTCCTCTCAGTATGCGTCACGGCTGCCGCAAAAAGCCATCCTTGGCAGTGAAGAATCTTCTTCGCGGGTGGTTTTTTTATAAATTTTTTTTTACAAAGATATTTGTTACGTGGTGATTTTTTTTCGATTCAAGACTTGTGCTTTTTCGGTACAGTAAAAGTGGTACATGAATAAATCATATTTACACGTGCTTGAAAAAGATGGTTATTTCATACCATGAATATGATTTATTGATTTACCATTTTAGTGATTTGTGCTTTAAAAGATGGTTATTTTATACCGCGTGAATATGGTTTATTGTTTTTCCATTTTTGTGAATTGATACAATAAAAGTAGTAAATCAATAAACTATGTTCACTGTATCAAATAAAGGACATATGAACATATTTTATTGATTTATTTACCATACTCGATTCTCAGTGATTTTATACTATGAAAGATGGTTTATTGATTTGGGTTGGGTTGTGGTTTTATTGTGCATTAATCTACCATATGTTTCATGTTTAATCTATCAATTTTTGTGGTGCATTAATCTACCATTTTTTTTAGTGCATTAGTTTAAAATTTCATGCATAATTATTTATTTCTAATTTTGTATGGAGATTTTAGATGTGAGAAGATTAGGAGGGAGAGAATTATAAGATTAGAAGAGATAGATTTTTTAATATAGGAGAGAGAGAGAGATTGAGATAAATTAGGAAAGATCAGCAGAGAGAAATATTAGGAAATTAGGAGAGAAATATTAGGAAAGATTAGAGGAGAGAAATATTAAGAAAATTAGGAGAGAGAAAGGGTATTTTGGTGTTTATTTGAATTTCAAGATGGAATCATAAGTATTCAAAATTATAATGACTTTTTATGTGTAGGATGTCTAATTAACTCTCCCTTGATTGAATTATCTGGGTACGACGATATTTGAAAAAAAGAAGAAGACAAAGGACCTGCCCCAAACACCTTCATATTAATATATACGTGTTATATTATTATTGTCAATTACTATTACTTTATTTTACGTTGATTGAGATTATCTGGGTACGATGATATTTGAAAAAAGAAAAGAAATAGCACCCGCGCCAATTAAATACCTTCATATTACTTATGTAAGACTTCAAAATTAGTCAGTAATTAGTTGAAACAATCTAATTTTTGGAGCATATTAAAAATTTAAATTTAAAGTGCATTTGCACCAATTAAAATGCAAAAATCAATACTCCAAATATATTTTTTTTCTAGCAGGGGAGCCTTTAAGTTGAATAAATGCCGAATTAATGACCTGTGTTTCAGAAACTTCTGCAGCCATATTAATTCTTTTAGAGAATAAATCAACAACCTGATTATTATCCAGAGTGTAGTAATTTAATGTTGCAGGATCATGCAATCGATCAACATGATTACTTGCACTCATAATATAGGAGCCCACAAAATCAACTATACTATTTTTTCAAAAGAATTGAGTGTCAAGGCTAGCTTGCTCATACCTTAATTAATTTTCAGGGTTCTAGAAAGTTAATAACTGGATGAACCTCCAGCGATCCCAAGCTTTTGAAACGTTTGGACTTCATGCGATTCGACCTTGCTACCTCTTGAAGGTAAGTCCTTTAGTTGCCGTCTCATGCCACCGGGCCACACGACTTGGATTTACAAAATGAACTATGTTAGGATCCCTTCCAACTGTGACTTGCCCGCGAATATTAATTAATATATTGTATTTAGGGTCCCTTTGGCCTAACTTTTTCGTATGGTATTCTTTGTTAGTTGTTCTCATTTTTACTAAATTGGGGTATAATTTTTATAGCACATTGTTTGTCTCAACTAGAAGAATCAGATACGTACTACTATAAAATAATAGATAAAAATTGAAAAAAATTTATGTAACAGAATGTAAAAGACCAAAAGACAGTGACTGTACGTGTTAATTCTAGAGACAGAGGAGTCACTAATTTCAACCCTCGTATGGGCCAAACAAAAAGATATTTAAGATTACAATATTAGATAATATCGTGAAACAAGTAGAGCTTTTAGTGTGTATCATGTTCTACACCTATATCTTTAGTCCGCGGTCTTGCCACTAGCTGAATTTGAGTGGAGAGCGGTGGGTATATTTGTCCCCTCCAAAAGCTAAATTTTGACTCATCTTCAAGACTTCAACCCCTTAAATTTAATAACCATCCCTTTTTAAGTCCACCCTCCCTATGTGTTCTGTAGGATGAGAATGAATTTTTTATACCTAAAAAAACTAAGGGTACACCTCATTGGGTATATACGAAATATATAAGGACGGAGACAAGACTATAATTTATCTTAGGTTAACCCAAAATTGTAAAATGTGCAATAATACACAAAAGAAAAGTACAAAAAAGGTACACCATTGAAGTTGGACTTTACGATGTTTTGGAGAGTAGAATTCATCAATTAACAAAGCTGAGTCGATATCTTCAACAAATTCTCTTTCAATGAAGATAATCATTGAATCTGTATGAAAATCGTCCCCCATTTTGTTACGAAGATAAGTTTTCACATGCTTCAAACCTGAAATGCTCTTTTTGTAGTTGTCGTGGTAACATGATGAATGTTGTACCAGACATGATACTGTTTTGGTTATTCGGACGGTACGGTACATACTGATATTGATATGTTACTGGCCTATTGAGTACCGTTTTGAGATTACTTGTTATATTTGTTTATTAAACTATAATGGACATACATACTTGAAAACTTAGCCTTCATTTAGTATAAGTGAAAAATATACTTAACATTATTGAGAGAAAAAATCAAAAGAAACGTAAGAAAAAACAAATAAAATTAAACTCAAATATAGTAATGAAAATATACCCAAGTAGGGTGTGGAAGTGTTATTATACCTTAGTATAGTAGTCTGAAAAGTTAATGCACTATCTTGTGATCTTGTCTGTCTTCTAGAACTTAGAATGAGTTGGGATTTAAAATAAAATTGAGTTGGGCTACTTACCGGAAAAAAAATGATTTGGGCTAACGTTAATTCCACTACAATTACATAGAAAATATTTTAATTTTTTTTTTCATTTCTGGACCTCCACATGGGCTACAGCACAGTATAGTCCATGAATAGCTCCGCGTTTGGAAATATATCCTAATAGTGTCAGAGTCCCATGACAGTGATCAGAGCTATTTAAGTTGTTTAAAACATACTTTCAAAAGTTCTAAAAAAAAATCAGTTCATTCTGATATAGAAAATGATTTTATTGATTGTCGTCCCTGAATTTGCGATCCTAGTCCTACCACTAGCTGGATTGGAGTAGACGGCGGTGGAAATAATTATGGGCCAACCTTCAAAAAATAATACACACTCTTATCTTATCCCCTTCTATAACTTATTCCCCTTCATTTTTAGCTCCATCCATCCAATCGGGCCCTAAAAGCTAAAATTTGACCATCTTCAACCCTCGATAACCATTCCTTTATAACCACCCTCCCTACGTAGTATTCTGTAGAATAAGCATTTTTTTTTTATACCTAAATGGAGAAGAACCCTAGTCTTTCATACAATTTGGATTCCACTTTTTCATCTTCCATTTACAGAAATGATCCTGTGGATTAGGATAGATCTTCTTCAAGCCATCGAACGGCTAGAAATTAATGGGCTTAACTTGTACACTTGGTAGAATTTCATCATCAATCAATTAATTAACTACCCTATATATGGGATTCCCATGTGATTAAGTCAATCCATTTTAAAGCATCTTGTTGTAACACGTGTATTATATTTAGGTATAATAAGGCCCCGTTCCACTAACTCAAAAAGCTAAAAGTCAGTTTATTACGTTTTTCGAGACATGTCATCCTCTCACAATACATTACATAAAAAAAATCACAAAAAATCAGTGCGTTTTTCGAGCTTTCACATAAAAAAGCCAAAAAATTCAAATTAGTGGCACACCCCCTAACAATCAATCCTTTGATGATTGTATTCTTTTTTTTATGCCATGCGATAAATTGTGTCCATCTGACAATGCTCTACCCAGGTTTTAAATAATAATATCGAGATACATAATGATAACGGTGACAGTGTAACGATTTCGGAAGTATCAAATCATACGTCACGAAAAATCAATTATAGCAGTCATGAATTTTCAAAAGTCATTTGTGACCAAACAAAAAATCCAAAGTTCCTAAACCACCCTTAATAACTGTTGAATATCGATCTTCAGCCGTGAACCGGTCCATAAATCGGAACAGACTTATTGGTAATGAGAACTGGCCGACACATTAGGCTAAAAAATCATTACGTATGGACTGACGCCATATTCACTTACTGTGAGATATTGCAAATAAAATTGCACGCCCTATATTTATGTCTAATCAGTTGAATCTAGGAAAAGGCTACAATACGTACGAAACACACCAAAATGTTATGAATCATAAAAAATATTACGAATTATATTAATGAAAAGTTACAAAACATTAAAAAATGTTATGATTGTCAATGGGGTAACACAATCTGGACCACAATAGATGCATATGATACACTCGTTTAATGAACATGTATTATAGTCATTTCCTTGAGTCGAATGACATCCTTAAATTGTACAAAGATGTATTTACTGATCATGATAAACGGGGTAGTGGGGACCCAAGTCCTATGGTAATTTATTGCGAGAGCTTAATAGTCAAACAAGATGGGGCATCCTATCGATTTCTCTTTTCTTAACAACTTGGTGGTAGGATGTGATGCTCTCCTCCTTTTTCTTTTTCTTTTCTTTTTTTTATAACGTATCTAGGTGTCCAAGCTAACTTACGTAATCTGATAGTTCATTAATCACACCGTCCACTTGAAGGGAGAACAATTAAAACTCCCGTGTGGATTGACCCCAAAGTACCATTTTTTTTTTTTTGAAAAGCAACCAGAATTTTATTAATCAATGTAAGGATTACAAAGATTAAAGGGAAAACGGATAAGAACGGCCTCACAAAAAGAAACTAACATCCCAAGGATGGCATCTTAGCCCCTCAACAATCATATGCCATAACCGACCCAAACAAGTTGATCAGAAATCAACTACAAGAGAACAACAGACAGAAAAAGTTTCAAACTTGAGAATTTAGGAGAGAGCAAACCTCTAAATCCCGGACTTTGACCGGTTAACCAATCCCTTGTGGTTGATGCTCACACCCTTTTCCCCCTTCTTTTTGGCTATATATAGGGCATACAAAACTAGATCACAACTCCACCATCTCTATACCTCTCCAGAAAAAGTTGGTACCTAGATACAATACCAAATTCTTATATAAACTAAGCAAAATTAAAAAATTCTGAGTCCTTTTCTCAAGGGCTAGACCATTCTCTTCTCTCTCTCTCTCTCTCTAAATTCCCCGCCATTGATCACTCCTGTCTCTGATCAAAGTCTTCCCCAGTTTCAAAGATCCATCACAACTTGTAATAACATTATTACAGAAAAATGGTGGGTTCCTCTTCCTCCATTTCTTTTTTCCCTTTTTATCACCATAACCTTTACCTTTTATTGGAACAAACACATGTTTTTGTTTTTCCTCCCTCTCTCTCTCACACACACACACACACACACACACATACAAGTTTTCTCTCTCTAAAACCTCCTTGGATTGCAGGAAGTAGAAAATCAGCTGGATACATGGGAAGGCTATGTGAATTGGAGGAACAAACCTGCTGTGAGAGGCCGCCACGGCGGCATGCTCGCGGCCTCTTTCGTTTTGGGTGAGTCAAATTCACTCTCTAGATTAATTTCTGTCTTTCTTGATGTACCCTTATCGATCGAGTGATTACTATTTTTTTTTTGTTTTACTGATTAATAACTCGACAATTAAATGAAAAAATGTGTTCTGGGTATTATAATAAGGAGATGAGATTATAATTAATGTTTTTAAATTTTTAAATTTTGTGGGTGAAGCTGTGGAGGTATTAGAGAACTTGGCATTCTTGGCAAATGCAAGCAACTTGGTGCTATACATGGCGGATTACATGCATTTTACGCCGACCAACTCAGCAAATTCCGTCACCAATTTCATGGGTACAGCCTTCCTTCTGGCCCTACTCGGTGGTTTCCTATCGGATGCCTTCTTGACTTCTTATCTTATCTACCTGATAAGTGCAGTTCTTGAGTTTCTGGTAATAATCCCACATCCTTCCATATTCGGGACTAGTAGGGTCCGGGAAAATTTCCTCCGAAAACATTCAGAAAAAAGAAATGGACGGCTAATATATTTTCTGCATGTTTTCGAGAAAAGTTTTCATGGATCCTAATATTTTCGTCCCATATTATATATGTTATATACCTCTGTTTTCAGCTTTATTTGATAAATAATAGCCTTATGTATGTATCTCATATCCCTTACCTTATCTTGAATTAGTTTGACTTAAAATGGTTAAATTTCTTTTGTGAAAAAAAAAAAAAACTAGATATGAAAGTTGAATTGACAATAATGTGTTGCAAAATTTACCTTCTTTTTAGGCATCCACTTGTGTGAATAATAAATGTAAAGGAATCACATGAATTGTGAGCTGGAGTTTGTGACTTTAATTTGATCCTGGCAAGATGAATAAATAATACTTTAATGAACATGGCTACTTAATTATCGCCAAAAAAACAAAAAAGAGTTAGGTTTTGACTGGAGTACTTCTCAGTTTCAAACCCTTATTATCTTCCCCAATTCTTTATTTTTTTGAACAGCAATGACCACCATCCCTAATTTTTAAAATTAGAGTAGAATAGATTTATTGCCTTATACATAAATAAATAAGTTAGAAAGGCATTTCTAATGCGGGCGATAACAATTTTATGAGTAATTGGCTGAGGGTGTTTGGGAGGCACATTTTCAACTTTTCGGTTTTTGGATGTTTGGGAGAGCTGAGCCAAAACTCATTCTACCAAAATACATTTACCATTTTGATGAAAGGAGAGCAAAAGGTATCTCGAGGTCCTTTTCACATTCCACTTGCATTTTCATTTTATGTTGCAATAAAAAGACACACAATGGACTGTCAACCCCTCACAATCCATTGTTGATTTCTGCTGATAAAAAAAAAAATCCATTGCTGATTTCTTAGCAGATTACTGAGATTTCTTATGCAGAAATAAAAAACAAAAATCTAATAGTAACATTTCAGGGCCTTTAGTAATATTAAGTGGTTACCGTCATTGTAACTCTTTTTTTTTTTTTTTTTGGAGGCCTTTAGTTGGTTGGTAATATTTTATTATTCCTAATTAGCCAAAAAAATTATATTGGAGACTTTCAAATATAGGTCACATGTACTTCACATTTTTTATCTTTAAAAAATGTCTAAAAACAATATTAATACACATTATAATACAATAAAAGATCAAGGGCAACATGATAAAAAAACCAACCCATTATTCATGTTGACCATTATACTCCTCAACTGCTCAACACTATTAATGTTGGAAAATGCATTATACACATATCTCCCAAATACTGATCTACAGATTTAATAATACATTTATACCATAATCTAAAAAGCCCAAAATACAAAATACAAAAAGCAAAAAGGCAAAAAAAAAAAAAGCTCTCAAACACCCCCTAAGTTTAGTAACGCAATATCGATTGCAGAATCAATGAAACAAAACAGATGAAATTATGGATTACGACCTTTTACTTAGAAGATTTATGCCCACATTTTTAATGAGTCGGGATTTGCATTCGAAGGGTGCCAATTAAGAATAAAATTAACTTCTTCTAGTTTGAATAAAACTCTTTTTATAAATTGAAGAAATAAATCTCGAGAAATCATTGGTACCACGTATCAGTAACATGCGATAATGCAACAATAAATCACCACGTGTTAAGAAAAAAGTTCAACCAAATTTAGTGTATGCATGAATTTCCCTCAAATAAAAAATATGAAAATTATGTCCTGATATTTAGATATCAAAATTTATGGTGCAAGTTCTCTTGGCATGTTAAAACACCACATTATATAGTATTCTAGAGATCGCTAGGGGTATTGTCCTGTCACATCACGCACTATCTGTAGGGGATTTCACTGCATCGAGCTAAGATCCCACTACGTATGGGTGTTAGTATGTTTAATCTCAATAAAGAGCTATGAAAACATAAACCTGGGCATTGTCTAACTAAGTCTAAATTTTCAACAACCGAACCAAACCCCTCGTTGGTGCACCCAGTATTATAAGTCTATACACGGGATGGGTGAGAGGTTATTCTGGATTCCCTTCTTGAACACATAGGACCCCTGCCAACCTGCGGTGCTATCTAAGCTACTCATCCCGGCGACCAATGGTTTAGATTTGCGATTGTCAAGATGGACGATTGGAATTGGGGGTTGGCAGGGTCTACTGTCCTCGAGAGTTCCCGTAAATCTGAATCATTGATTAATGCCGACATAGATGACTCAGACTGAGGGTTGACATGACGTGTCGTTCCTCTCGATAGCAGAGACCCCATTTCCACATACAACGTATCTGATATCTCGTTAATTAACCACATGATGGGTCCATCACTTTAATTTCCTGTGTGTATATCGCACAGGGAGCCAAACACACCCTTCCCTTTCACAAATTTCCCTGGACATCTCTCTCTCTCTCTCTGTCTCTTGTCCATAAGCATTAACGTTTTCGTCTCGTAGCAGACCTCAAATGTCAACCAATGGCGTGTCACCACCACATGCCACTTGTCCCGCGCCCATTGGTCCATGTTATTTATCGGGCACTTCCCAACAGGCTCAGTGTCACACCAATGCGGGCTATGGGCACGTGTATTAACACCAAAAATTATTTTGTATTGTCTTTGTCTCTTGGGATAGGGTAATGTTGTTTGGCTTGTATTAAAACTTGTTTGTTTAATTGGTTTGTGTTTTAAAGTGAGAATTTTCGGGTAATAGAGAAACGAGAGTAATAATTGAAGAGAAAATTAATAGAAGATCGTGCTGTGAGAGAAGAGATGATTCTGGAAGTCGGCCAAAGCGAACAAAGTCGATTTTTGGTGAGTCTCGTCTCATAATTGGATAA
Source organism: Gaultheria prostrata (assembly GCA_036023075.1). Classification (NCBI taxonomy): domain Eukaryota; kingdom Viridiplantae; phylum Streptophyta; class Magnoliopsida; order Ericales; family Ericaceae; genus Gaultheria; species Gaultheria prostrata. The sequence goes on from JAXBDA010003415.1 coordinate 23,704, forward strand.
AAACCCAAATCAATTTCGACCAAATATTTTAGCCCACTAGTAGTCAAATCATCATGTCAAAATTCACTAAATAGTTTTATTGAATTCAGAATGCAAGATAAGAGTGAGAAAATTTAATGAGACAATAACATCCTTGATGCAGAACTTCTAGGTATGCTTTGTGTGCGAGCGATCATTCAGTGCTCCTAGAGCAGTGTCATATGGTGCTCTAGGTTATTTTTAAATCACACAATCACATATTGATGTGTGAACCATACACTATGTAGTGAAACACACACTGATGTGTGGCAGATAATATATTACATAGAACGACGCCTGACGTTACTCCAAAATTATTTAATAATCTTTTCTTAAGTGGCCCAATTGCGTATGTCGAGTGCAGCAAGTGACATCTGTAGTATGATATGAAATGTCACAGCTACTTTTTGAAAAAAATAAAAATAAAAATAGAACACTAGTGGGTTGTTTTAAAGGAAAATGCTGAAATCAATTCACTGGACTATCGTTAAAATTCAAAAAAGGTATCGAAATGTATAAGAAGTATATAAAAATGAGTGAAAGTGTATTAAAAATTGTAAAAATATATTAAAATTTTGATTTTTTCTGTTATTTTCTTAACTTATTGATAGCCTACTGCGCTGTCAATAGAAAGATCCTATTCCGAAAGTAGCTATTCACCGCATCCCATTTGTGGCCCAAAAGAATTGATTTTGACATTTCATGGGTCAATCCTTGTGTGCACATTGGAGTCCAAAAGTTTCAGAGGGCCAGCCACCTATGGGGCATGGGGCCCAAGTTTTTGTAGGTGTCTGATGGGGATATGGTTTACCTGATTGGATTATTCTAACGGTCTGACAAGTTGCTTTCTTAGGTGGGCAACTCTACAGAAAGGATCCATTAATATATTGGACTCTTTTGGGCTGGGCCTGGATTTTGATGGTCATGGACCCCATTGGGGTTACCAGAGCTGGCCTTTTGAATCTCTCCTCAGATTCATGTTCCCCATCAAGTCTTTTCTTCAAAGAGAAATTAGTAAGAGAAACCAAAGAAATTGGAAGAAAAAAAATACTCTAACTAAATAAATACAAGAATGGACAAGAAAAAGAATTGAATCTACTGGTTCGAGCCAGTCTTTAAGTGTGAATTATGTGCCCCCACTAGTGAATTTTTGTGGTTCAATTACGAGATTTTTTGTGACGATTACAAAATTTTATGGTGATTTACGATATTTTGTGGCTCAAAACACAATAATGCATATCTTAAATTTATTTTTTGCGGTGTTTACCGTAGCCTTATCCACCAAGAAAATCAATTGCTAGGAAAGATCATGTCTTTGATCCACTTTGAATTTTTTGAACAGGGTTTGATCATACTCACAGTACAAGCTCACTCCCCCTCCCTAAAGCCACCGGCCTGCAATGCCGAAACCTCCACCACCCCATGCCAGAAAGTCAGCGGCAGCAAAGCCGCGATGTTGTTCATAGGCTTATACTTAACGGCACTAGGCGTCGGAGGGATAAAAGGATCACTGCCGGTGCATGGAGCAGAGCAATTCGACGACAGTACCCCTCAGGGGAGGAAGCAGAGGTCCACTTTCTTCAATTACTTCGTCTTCTGCCTCTCGTGCGGCGGCCTTATTGCCGTTACTTTTGTGGTGTGGGTTGAGGACAATAAGGGGTGGCAATGGGGTTTTGGTCTCTCCACTTTGGCTATATTGGTGTCTATTCCTATTTTTCTGGCTGGTTCTTGTTTTTACAGGAACAAGATTCCTTGTGGAAGTCCACTTACAACCATTTGCAAGGTAACAATTTGGAGCTCCTCTTCAACAAATTTGCATTGGTAGGATCAAGAACTTTTGATGCTAACAATAAAACCATTAGTTCCTTTAGAAACTTGGAATACCAATCTTAAGGCTCCGTTACAAGTGGAGTGGTAGCTTAAGTGGTTGGCGACCGTTTTTCCACCATCTCTCCTAAAATCAATTGGTGTTAAAAAGGACTTCAATTAAGTCTTGCATGACATTCGACATCGCACCTGCAAATCTGTTTTTAGAGTGGTCGCAGGGAGTGGGCATTGTGTAATTAAATCCACGGGGACACTCCGGGTCCAACAATCCCTCCCAAACGATGACGCTCCCGCGATTCGAGCCCATGACCTTCTGGCTCTGAAACCACTTCTCGGACTGTTTTTCTATCATCTCTCCTAAACCAATTGGTGTTAGGCAAGTCTGTTTTTAGAGCGGTCGCAGGGAGTGATATTGTGTAACCAAATTCATGGAACACTCCGGGCCCAACAGACACCATATACTCCCACGCGTTGGACTACTCGGGTTTAAACCTCACTAATTACAAGTAACATATTACTAACTTTCGCCAAGACAAACGGAACAATAGTATAGTTTTGCATTTAGTACTTCCAAATCCTAAATTTATCCTCATGTACACATCTGATTTTCCATGGAATTCAACAGGTTCTGTTAGCAGCTATACTGAATTCTTGCCTAGGCAGAAGTTCCAGTAACGCAATCGCGAGCACAGCCACAAGTCCTTCTCCTCCAACCCAATTTACCGAGGAAGAAGAAGAAGACGACGATGATGAACCAAATACCAAATCCATTGAACCCATTTCCACCCCATCAAACAGCCTCAAATGCCTCAACAGAGCAGTTGCCAAAAGACCAGTCCACAGTGCACTAGATTGCACACTGCATCAAGTAGAAGATGTCAAAATCGTCATAAAAATCCTCCCAATTTTCGCATGCACAATCATGCTCAACTGCTGCCTAGCTCAGCTCTCCACATTCTCGGTCCAGCAAGCTGCCACCATGGACACAAAAGTCGGCTCCCTAACAGTCCCACCGGCTTCCCTCCCCATTTTCCCGGTAGTCTTCATCATGATCCTTGCACCGGTCTACGACCATTTCATCATCCCATTCGCGCGTAAAATAACCAAATCCGAAATGGGTATCTCTCACCTACAAAGGATAGGAGTCGGACTATTTCTATCAATCATATCAATGGCAGTGGCAGCACTAGTTGAAATAAAGCGCAAGAGGGTGGCTACTGAAAACGGACTCCTCGATTCACCCAAGCCATTACCCATCACATTCTTCTGGATTGCATTTCAGTACTTGTTTTTGGGGTCAGCTGATCTTTTCACATTGGCCGGTTTGTTGGAGTTTTTCTTCACCGAGGCGCCCAGTAGCATGAGATCTCTCGCGACCTCTCTCTCGTGGGCGTCTCTGGCCGTGGGGTACTATCTGAGCACCGTGATTGTGAACATTGTAAACAGTGCGACGGGCCATTCCAAGCACGAGGGGTGGCTTTCCGGTACTAACCTGAATCAGTATCATCTGGAGCGATTCTACTGGGTGATGTGTGTGCTGAGTGGATTGAATTTCTTCCACTACCTCTTCTGGGCTTACCGGTACAAGTATAGAACGAAAAGGATTAACTCGTAAAACAAGCAGTTCGGATGTTTTCTGTGTAAATAATAATTTGCCCAAAGAAATGCTGCATCTTTTTTTTTTTTATCATTACCTCCCAGAATCATATGGTAGTACTTATAGATTGTTTGAAAAACCAATTCATGGTCGGAACACACAGATTCAGGACCTTGTTTTGAAATCATTATTTCTATTGGAATTGAAAGGGATATCTGATGGTGTATGCTCGTACTACGCTCTCTGTTCTTCGGAATTCACCATTTTACGGCCAACCTTTGAAGTTGTAGAACGAATGACCTGTTTTGGTTGACAAGATTCCTAGGCGCTTCCTCGATTCGGAAGAATAACACAATTGGGTACCTCGCGCACTTTTTCTTTACTACACAAAGGATCTCTTAAGCTAGAAAAACAGAGGTGACTTTGTACTCTCTACGGATGCATGAACTTGACCAGGGCGCTTCTATCACTCAAATTTGTTACTTGATAGTGTACCAACACTCGAGCGGTGGAAGGTTTTGGGTTCGAGCCGATGGAATAACATCGATGCCGTTTGTAGTAACATAATTTAACTAACATGCTATCGTTTGACAAAAAAAGAAAGAAGGAAAGAAAAATCAACGATTTGATTAGCTAAGTACAACATGCTGTAAATTGAGTTCTTTAAGACCTAATTTAGTACTAGTATTAACTTTTAGGGATCATGATCTAATAAGGACTATGTTACGGAAATTCCGTGAGGACCTCATGGATTGGGGTCGAATCTCGACGATCCAAACCACTCAATGAGTTTAAAATGTGTTTTTAAGAGCCACCACGAGGAATCGCCCCAAAAAAACCCGGAAGGGCTTCATCTGAGCATTTTTCGATAAATTGTATATGTACGGTTTATTATGAAAAACTGCTCAGACGAAATCCTTTCGGGTATTTTTTTTGGCGACTCCTCGCGTTGGCGTTGGAAAATACATTTTAAACACATTGAGCGGTTCAGATCGTTGAAATTTGGTCCAAAAAGTCAAAAAAAAAGGGTGGTCCTCACGGAGGAGATCCGTAAGAGAGTCCTTATTAGATCATGATCCTAACTTTTAGTACCCTAATTTGGCGACAATACTTAATTAACTGTAGAAATAATCTAAATATAATGGATAGCAATAATTGAAGAATTTTGACCAAATCAAGAGTTGATCATCCAATCCCGGGATGACGTGTGGCACAAATATCCCTTGACACCTGGCCGAGTCGCGCAAGTGAGCTCACCTTGCAAATAGTAGCGTGCGGTACTCGTGATGGAGGGCCCATATGCCACCTCCGTGAGGCCCACTGAAACAAGTGTGAATCTAGCCATAGGCCATCTGAGCAAGGAGAAAAGGCCAGAGGCATAATGAATTAGCGCGGCAGGGTGTATGGGTGATAACGCGGGAGGATAATCAGCTATCGATGGCCTAGTCAACCGTTTGCTCTGGTCTAAAGGCAAGACTCAAGCCCCCCCTTAAGGCTTGGTCGCGGTACTGGCATGGCTGGACAAGCGATGACACGGGTGAATAATAACTAGAAACAATCTTCAAATCAATCGAATTACAGATCAAACTAAGAAAATGATTACTGAAAGAGAGTTTTAGTGAGAGAAAATGTGAAATCGTATTTTCATTTCTTGACCGTATTACAATCAGTTTACCCCTAATATATGTGGAACCGACTCAACAAACTCAAGAGGAATTATCCTCTGTGATCACCCTTAGTCTAACACAAGAAGAAGTATCCTCTGTGGTCACCCTTACTCTAACACCCCCCAAACTGATGATGATAAAGGACCAATCATCAGTTTGGCTTTGAGTATCTGAAATCGAGCTGCTGGCAAAGCTTTAGTAAAAATATCAGCCACTTGAGCAGTTGTACCAATATGCAAGACTTGAACAAGTTGAGATAACACTTTTTCTCTAACAAAATGATAATCAACCTCTATGTGTTTAGTCCGATCGTGAAACACAGGGTTATGAGCCAGAGCAATTGCAGATGTGTTATCACACCACAACACATAATGAGTAGAACCAGCAACTTGCAATTTACCTAGCAACTGATGTATCCAAACAATGTATGTTGTGCACTGAGCTAAGGCACGATATTCGGCTTCAGTTGAAGACCGAGCCACAGGTGGCTGTTTCTTGGCACACCAATCTATCAAATTGGAACCCAAAAAGATGCAAAACCCACTGGTGGATCTCTTGTCAGTAGAATCCCCAGCCCAATCTGCATCTGCATAGGCAGTCAAGACCAAAGGCCCAGGAGAAAAATGTAAACCATGCCCCAGAGTCCCTCTAATGTATCTCAGAATGTGTTTGACCAGAACAAAATGGCAGTCTTTGGGAGCATGCATATGCTGACACACCACATTGACAGCATGAGAGATTTCGGGTTCAACTGACCCCGCTAGATTGAAATTTTTTACTGCCGTGTATATATAATTTTGGATATTTTGGTAAATTTGCCCCATATCCTATACATTATTTTCTATATTTTGCCCCAAGTAACACGAAACAATTGCTACCTTGCCCAAATGATTCTTACGAATCACCTCTGATCTTTGGGTTTAGCATTATATTGGATATACTGTAGAAACTTGACCCCCCTGATAGTAAATCATGCGTCCGCCCCTGAGGCCAGGGTGTATGGAAGGGACACGTGTCATAATGTTTTTGGGGACACCTAGCGCCTGAGTACCTGCTCAAGGTGCCTATAAATTTGAGCCTTTCAAAATTTCCAGAGATGATTTATTTGACAGAGTGTCATTCTAGAGACGTGGTCACAGATTTTAGGAATTAAGGAGAACATTCTTCCTATAGTACGTAATTTCATACCATTCTCTCTAGCTGTCTTGGGTATCACACATGGATTAGTCTAAGTTCCTTTGCCTTAGTCTCTTCCTTTGCACTGATGCTATTTTCTTCACCCTTCTAAACCACTCCATTTCTTATTCTCTAATCCTTAACTATTTGTACATCTCCAGCTCATACTATTCTCAGGAACATTAGCTGAAACCAAGAATCTCTCCTACACATTTCATGATCAGCTTTCTTTCAGTTCTCTAGCCATCTACGTTTCCCTCTTCTTTATAATTTTTCTTGTTCATTTTGCAATATGGCTACCAAGCTCAATCAACAAAACATTTGAAAGTGTAATTGGCACCTCATGGATTGAATCCTGTTGAAAAGATTTATATTAATTGAAAGCTTGCATAGATCAAAATAAAATTGCTTCGAGTTCTTTATTTAACTTGGACTTCTTATTTGCAAATGCAAGCTATGCAAGGATGATAGTTTGCAAATTATTATCAAATCATACATCGATTGCAGCTTACACACAGCTCGGTCAATTCCTGAAGACCGATAACCTAATGTAGTAAAAGAAAGTATTCGCAATGGAAACGGCAACAAATGGTCAATCTAGAGTGGAGATCTGGAGGAGTGGAATTATTGAAATTTGAAACTCCACTGGGCTCTTCCTCAAGGATATGATTGATCTTGTGGAATCCACGTTTTTAAGTGGACTAAGAAACTTTAAGTATTGTGTTGGCAGGGGCTAATTGGAATAAATGTTGACTTTTATTTAGAGAAATAGAAAGGGATGGTTGGCCTTCTAGTTGAGGTGTTCTTACCGGAAATGATGCAAGAGATCAAAATTTTCCAACTCAATGATGATAACATTTTGACTACCGTTCTTTTAATAATTATGTGTGTGTCTATATATGTGCCTCCCGACTAATCTCAAGTCTTGAAATTAATGATCTGACAAACTTCCATTAGCCTCAAGAGGTTTTTTTCCGTTGTCGGTGGAAGTGGGACATAAGGACTTGGGAGGTAAACGTAAACCCCTTGCCATATCAACCGCGGATGGAGCTAAGTTCACGGCGTAAAGCAGCTCGACAACCACACATGGCATCAAATTCGACAAAGTTGGAGTTCTCAACTTCACCGTGAAGTTGAAATTATTGTGGGCCCACCGCGAGATCATCTTGGTAATCGGAACCAGCCACCTCTAAATAATAGTACATTCGTGCGAAAGATGAAAGATTATTTTGATTGAATATCAATAACTGACATTTGTTCGGAGGGCAAATACAATAATTGGCTATCAATAACTGACATTTGGGTCTTGCCGATGACGATCGGAATCATTTTAGTTGGGGCCTTTGTGCTTCTTCAGGTTGTTTTGGTTTTGGTGTTTGTTTGTTTGGTTGTCTTCTCGTCAGTCTTTCATTCTTTTGGGTCTCAAGAGATAGTTGATTGTCGATGAGTGGGGTGCCAACCTTGTTGGGATGTCGCTCATCGTTTTTTGTGTTTTTCTCTTGTCCCGTTTAATCATGTATCTTCGATATTTGATTAATAAAATCTTTTTTGCCGTTCAAAAAAAATAATTGGTGCTGAAGATTAATTGAAGTATGCTTAAGTTTACCCAAACACCTGAGTTATAAAAAAAAAAACGTAACGTGATGTCTCTACATATATGATGATAAAAAAAGATGAGGGGGAGTGGTTGATCGGTTTTAAAGATGAGGGGTGTTATATGTGGATAAGTGATAGATGGAGGGGTCTAAGTAATTTTTACCCGATATATATTTAAGTGACGGAGTTGGAACAACACATGAGTATAATACTCCAATTTGGACATAATTTTTTTTATTTTTTTTGATCGGCCAGTTTGGACATAATTAGGGCGACTTGCCATTGCCAGCCGCAGTTAATTGGCCAAATCAGATTGGGTTCAAGTACAAACATAATTCCCATATTGACCCAAATTTAGCTTTTGCTCCCTTCACTAATCCCTTTAAGGGCTATACATTGAACTGGTTATTTTCAAATTCCAATCAACTACGGTATGAACAATGATTGAAGAATTGAAAAGAAAATGTGAGTTAAAAGGAGTGATTATTCAGTCCTCTCATAGAACCGACAAATGGTGCTCTGGGACCTCTACAACCACATATTCATGTGAGATTTATACACTTCGTTTTGGATCCCGCGTGAATGTGTGAGAGTTAAGGCTGAAGAATGGGAAAAGAAAATAGTAAAAGATTGAAAGTTGGGTTGGGATTCCTTCAATATAAAGGAATTGGACTTTCGTTGGGAAAATATCTATGTGTTTTGGTGGAGGTATTTTTTCATTGGGTCAGCATTATAATGTGGGCCCCATATTTTCCATTTGCAAGTAAGAAGTCTTAAATGTCCTATGCTCAACAAAAAGTTTAACGAAGGGCTTATAACCCAGCGGTTATCTTTTAGTTCTCTCATAGGCGAGATCAGAATTCGAGCCTTGACAGAGGCGTTTGGGATTTAGGGCTATGGATAACTTCTAGACTCCCTTTGAACTAACTCACTAACTCCACCGCTAACCTCCCTTTAATGTACATCGAATGGAAAAAAAAAACAAAAAACAAAAAGTTTAACATTGCAGAAAAACAAAAGCTTTTCAATCAAACTCTGAGATTCTTGAATCCTAACTTCTAAGAATTGGATGTCCCATCTGGTCAAGTCCAATTTGGACATTTTGTTAGCCCTTTTCAAACCCGCGATAATTTGGAATCGTTATTTTGTAATGCTCATCAAGTAGATTATTCACGTAAAAGTTCGACTTGTAGATTATTCACGTAAAAATCTGACTTGAACTAACATCAATGATTTCATGAACAAAAATGTATTTGTGAAAGTGAGAGATAGTCTATGACAATCGGTCTAAGTTTCATATTATACTTTAGTGTGTCATTCCGTGGCTTTTTTGTCTTTCAATTTTAGACAAAAGTAAAGTTGTAGATTTTCCAAACAAAGCTAACGACGGTGATGCGTCCATTTTTATCGGGCTTATTTGTACAGATGGTTCCTAGAGTTAGCGAAATGTTAATTTGGCCCTCAATATACAAATTGTGTCAATTGCACCCCAACATTTCTAAGGCATGTTTAAAGGGTCCTCCAGCTGACTTTGTTCAAATTGACCGTTAAATGCAGAAGTATTTGTGGAACTTAGCTACAAGTTATCTCATCTTCAACATCCAAACTCGTAGCGTAACCCTACAAAAAAAAATGTTAAACACTTTTTTGTAGATGAATCCTAACCATATCTATAAATATATTTCTGTTGTTTCAATTACTAGTAAACTTTGTTTCTCTCTCTCCGGCGGCGGCACACACAGCTCTCTTTATCTCTCTCTGCCGTTTGTTTTCTGTCGAATAAGCTTGCAATCCCAAATATACGTGGTTGAGGACTATTTGGGTCTTGATTTGGGTGTATTGGGTTTGGGTGATGACTTGAGTTTTTGGTAGGGTTAGGGTACGGGTTTGGAGGTTTTTTTTTTTTGGATATACATTAGTCGGGGTTGGAGGTTGAAGATGGGAAAACCTTAACTAATTTTCATAAATACCCCTATATTTAGGGGTCAGTTTGGACGGAGTTAACTCGGGACCATTTGTAAACGTTGGGATGCAATGCAATAGATGGGATTTGTATATTCGAGACAAAATTAACATTTTGCTAGTATTTTGGAAGAGAAAAACTTTTTTACGGATGCGGCACAAACGGCGGATCTCGGCTGTCCATCCTGAGATCCTTCAGCTCCAAGTGGTGTTCTCTCTCCTTCTTAAATGCAGTTCAGATGAAGAAAAAAAAAACTAAATACCAATCCGAGCCGTTGAATCTCAGAATGGACGGCGGAGATCCGCGCGACGCAAACTGGGGCCCTGTTTGCGCCGCGTCCATGAAAAAAGTTTTCTCATTTTGGACCACCCGCGCAAATAAACCCTTTTTATCGTGGCCAACTAAAAGCAGTATAAACGTTTACGTGTGGGGATTTCCGCGTTGTATGATTTCATTTCACATCAACTTTTCTTTTTCCCTGAAAAAAACGACAGCCAAGCAATAATTTGTCTGCCACCTTCGTTGAAGGTGGCCTCTTCCCTCTTCCTCCTCCTAAATCTTTCCCTAATTACAGTTCCTCCCATTTCACCCTGCACCAAAACCCTCCATTACATTACTACTGCATTCAAAGGTTTGTGTACTCTCTCTCTCTCTCTTCAATCTTTATTTTGCAATGCTCATCAATTTTGTGCACAATGGTCCATTTTGTGCGATTTAATTTGTAAGAGTACAATTGGAATTCTGTGGTGACCAATTCTGTGTTCAAGTTCTTGTTTGCTTGTTTTATGCAATGTTGTATTAGTCTCATCTCAGGTTGATGAGGACTGATGTCGAAGGTTTCAACATAAATTTCTTATGATACTAATATAATGGTGTATTGATCAAAATCCATGTTGAATTTTTAGAAGTGCTTGTTTTAGTTTAATTATATAAGTCTCATACTTCAATATCCTCTGTAGTAATTCTTCTTGAAATCAATGATTATTTGAATGACATGTTCACCGCTTTGTAATAGTGTTGTTTCATAGTGTGATTTGAACTCTGCATTGACCAATTCATAAAGAATTATTGTTTGTTGATTTTATAAGAGAGTGTTGCTACGGTACACACCCCCAAAAATTATTCCATATGAGATTTTGTGACTCAAAATATGAGATTTTGTGGCTAAAGGTATGAAAGGGCGTACAGTATGCACCCTCATACGGGTAGTCAGAAAATCTCATATAAGTCCACAAAATCTCATATGGTCAAATATGAGATTTAGTGGCACAAA
>JAXBDA010003416.1:0-34818 GCA_036023075.1 Gaultheria prostrata
CTATTACGTCCCTCCGTGTCATCTGTTATTTCAATTTAAGTGCTTATTTATGCTTTAAATATTTTTGCTGCATTATTTGTTTATTCAATATGTCATTTTATTGTATTGTTTGACTTGTCATTGTTACTTGTTTCTTTGGAATAATTATTTACTGTTTATGTGAATAAAGTTTTCAATAAAATATTTTCATAAAAATCCCACAAATATTTAGTAGAGACCGGAAAATTCCGGGCACGCTGAGTGCATTTTTCAAAGAAAACCTTCCCCGCGGGTAACCTGGCTCCCGAACCCAAAATCTCTATTTTTCGCAGACCAAATCCTTTTTCAGCAGCACAAAAAGAAAGAGTCATATTATTTTTCTAAACGGTTTCTCGGATACCTAACATTCTCAAAGAATTAAATTACGGGTGGCGACTCTAAAATTTTCTTTTTCCCTCGTTTTCACAACAAAAGCGTGGGCCGGTTTTTCAGACCGTCCACACGTCTGCCATATCCCTGTCATAAAAAACTGGTGGCAAATGCGTTAGCGAAAAATAACTCGCCACTGTAAATAACTTTTGAGCGCTAAACACAATTGCCAAATTGGCGAGGAGGCGAAAGTTTCAAATTTAGTACTCCTTTTGGGGGTGTTAAATTTCAAGTTACTTTTCGTTTTGCCCCTAAAAGCAAGATTGGTTCCTAACCCAGATTGGTTCCAAACCCAGATCAGAATTGCCCACGTACCCAAATCTCTCTCTCTCTCATCGTCTGATGCCCACATACCCAAATCGCATTATCTTTGTAAGGATTTCAGAACCACACAAACCGACGATCTCTCTCCTTGTTTTGTAAAAAATGAGCCGTGGGCTAGGGCTTCCAATACCAAACGATGTTCTTCGAAGGAAAATCGTGAACATCAAGGAGATTAGGGGCAATTTTCTCGTTACCACAATTTCGTGTTTGATGGTACGATTCAGATTACTTAATCATTGCTGCAGTTTTCTCATTCTGATTATTACTATTTCTATAACTTCATCTTTACATTTAATTTGTAGCATTCATTGGAGAACTTTTAATGGGTTTTCTTTAGGGGTGAGAATTTATGACACGACATGATAACACGACCCGAACATGACACGAAGTTAGCGGGTTAATGTTGAGTATTTCTGACACGAAACACGTATGTGACACGACGCGAGAACATGATTAGTAAATAGGTCAGGTTCGGGTTCAACCCGCACAACCCGAGAATGACACGAATTAACCTGTTCGTCTATTTGTGTCGACACCGTAACCCGAGAATGACACGAATTAACCCGCATAACCTGAGAATTTACCTGAATTAACCCGCAAAAACCCGAGAATGACACGAAAAAATTGTGTCAATTCGTGTCGTATTCGGGTCAAATTTTTCTAAATAGGTCTTTTACAAGTTAATCGTGTCAACCCGAACACGACACAAATATTAGAAGGTCGGGTTAGGGTTCAATTTTTCAGCACGATTAGTAAAGCAGGTCATTTTGACACGAACCCGATTTGACACGAACTTGATTCGACACGACACGAATACGACACAACACAACCCGACGTCCACCCCTAGTTTTCTTATTTGTTTGTTGAATTCATGAATCTCTATTGCATTATCTCTTTGAGTTCCTGTCGTCAATCAAATCTCACAAGTGTATGATGTTCCATTGGACCAACGCCTCCCTTTAGAATTTTCTTTATTTTTTTGGGAGTGTTTCGTTCATTTGAACTGCTTGAATGCGGGTCTGAGATTTAAGGGGCCTAAAGCGATTTTTTTCCAAATTGGGCCCTCAACTCTCAATATAGCACAGTTAAAAATACTAAGGAAAACAAAAAACTTCCATAAATAGGTCATTCTAGTCATGATTTGAAAGCTTACTATATAAAATTGTAGGCCTCAAAAAATTGTCAAAATTTGGGGGCCTAAAGCGGTGGCTTTACGGGCTTTAGTCCAAAGTCGGCTCTGCTTGAATGTCTTTTAGCTAGGGTTCTGTTTTATAATTTGTTAATTATACTTAAGTTGTTTACTGTTGACTTATTGTTAATTGGTCAAGTACGACAATGCTTTGATTTGGTAGACTACAACTACATTTGTTAGATTAATATTCTTTGTAGTTTTTGCAAGCTCGAATTTTGGGAATTTATATGTAAAAACAGTGAGCATTAGTGTAAGTGTATTATCTGTAGTCTAGAAATCTATCTAAGCATTAGTTGAACTGATTCAGTAACATGTAAATTGATGAATGAGGTGAATCAATTAGATGCATAACCTAAGACTAAGAACTCATTATTCCCTTGGACGGCTGAATCTCAAATGACTAAAGCATAAGGAACCGCATACATTCGCGAGTCTCGATTGGATAGAGTTTGCCATGAAAAATAATGGCAGGAGATATGGTATCGGTAATTTGATATTGTCTCACTGGCTCATACATGCTCCTACATGGAAGTTCGCTCTTCGATTTCCTTCTCTTCAAAGGATATGGTATTGCTTAATTGTCTTAGTTGTAAATTTGGTTCCATTCCTTATGTTCCTTATGACAAGCTTGGCAACTATCTTTTTTATGCTTATCCTTCTGACTTGTTTTTGTCTTAGGTACTATCATGGGCATTGCTTGTCATTAGATTTGCTTGTTCTAACTATGTACGATGTTCATTCACTTCATACCAATTAAATTCAACCCCTCGAAATACTAAGCAGGTGAGTTTTTTATCTTTTCGACTTTATGGATTGATATACCATATTTTTGGCATAATGATGTACATGAAATATCTCATTAGAGAACAAAGACATAAGTTACTTTGTAGTTTTCCTCTTTTTAATTTTCAAATTGGTGCTCTAATGCATTTAATTAGAATTTTACAATTCTTGTTATGAACTTATTGTACCTTCATTTGGTTATGAAGATTCCTACTACTGGCATGAAAAGTTTCGAGTTTATGCGACTACCATTGGGACACTTGAATCTTAGGATGTCAATAATAGCTTGATCTAATTTGATTGTAATGGATTTTCCTTTGATTCTCTTGCATGGTATGTCACTCTTCGAGTTTAAGTCACTAAGTGTATGTTAGCTGGGTAATACTAGAGCTCAACAATGATGCCAATAGCTGTTACACTAAGTGTAACGCCCCTGATTTTTGGGAACGTTATATTTATTATAAAATAATAAATAAGTCTTACAACAAGTTTCCACCTCGGAAATTACATAATTCTCCTTTCCAAATACATTGATTGAAAACAGGATTAACTAGGGTTTCTTCTAATTCCTTGCACAACCGTCAGCCCTGGCGGTGTCCTGTCCAGCTCCATATGCTCCCAAACTGTAGAATTCCTGTTGTTCATCTCTATAGTCTAGCATAATACATCAGAGTCGCCAGGCAACATCGTGGTATTATGCCAGGGTTACACAAGTGCAACACCGTGAGCGAAAACGCCCAGCAATAACTCTACCCAAATCCTAACTAACAATTCTAGAACAATATATAAAAGCTCCAAAGTAATAACAAGAGTTTATCCGAAAATAGTTTTCATGAGTAAATATGACAGTGTCTATGTAAATATGCTTGTGTCAGTGTCAATACAAATCAGAGTAAACGTGGTGGTAATCATGTGTCTCGTCTCGTTTCTCATTATCAACATAGGCATTCTTCTCCAGATTTCATCTTTTTGATTATCACAATCATTTCAACCATCTCGCATCACTCTGAAAAATATTGGCCCGTCTTTCACCAACCTTTCCGCTCGAGGATCCGGTTGCTTTGTATCATGGACCGCATCTACGTGATACAAAGTCCGCTTACCCCGCGTCTCACACGAACATAGCTTCAACCGTATTGTATCGTGGACCGCATCTACGCGATACAATTCAGCCACCTTGTATCATGGACCGCATCTTCGTGATACAAAGCTTAATCCACTATGCGACACTCACGAACACAGCTTCAATCGTATTGTATCATGGACCGCACCTACGTGATACAATCCAGCCACCTTGTATCATGGACCGCATCTACGTGATACAAAGCTTTATCCACCGTGCTGTTGTACTCGTTTTAGCCCTTACCACATCATGGACCGCATCTACGTGAAGGGTGGTGCTACAGCGACACTACCGTATCTTTTAGTCCTAACCACATCACGGACCGTAACCTCGTGAAGGATCGAACCAAAGTTGCATTACCGTATTCATTATCATAATTACGAATTCTCCGTTTCCATTCTCATCACATTTTCATTCTCATCTCTTTTCCTCGTATCAACTATTCATCTCGAAAATCGTATCGTGTAATTCTCGTATCGTGTCGTGAATATGCAACCTGTCTCAAAATCTCTTTTCGTAAAAATACACTTTCTCATAAATCATGTTTCAAAAATCAGCGTTTCCTCGTAAAACGTGTTTTACTATAATTCAATATTTCCTCGTAAAATGTGTCACTTAAAATCAGCATTTCCTCGTAAAATGTGTTTCTCCATAATTCAATATTTCCTCGTAAAATGTGTCTCTCAAAATAATATTTTTCTTTTGGCGACCTTCTCTCGACAATAGAATAACCAGGAAATTCTCAGGCAGAGGGGGTTGGAATATCCAGTTTATAGCACCCATCCTCATTCTAGACAGACTTTCAAGGGTGTTAGCCTTGGGTCATTCCACAATCTCAAGTTAGTCATAAAATATTTTCCTCATTTCCCAAAAATATTCCACAGAGTCTTTTCCAGAAAATTCTCATTTGTCGATAATTTCGCCTTTTCAAAACTGCAAATGTTCGCGTATTTTTCCAAAAATCAATCGGACATTATAACTGCGTAAATTTGAAATATCATTTTCCATTCGGCCATTATAACGACTGCGTAAGTTCGAAAAAATATGTTTAAAATCATAACACTTTTCTTTTTCGAAACCGTAAAACTACTAACTTTTATTTTTAAAGCGAGCATTATAACATTACTAAAAATTAAACTTGCACTAAAATAACTAGTAGAAATATAGATAAAGATTATTACCTTAATTCCGAGGTTAATCGGAAGTAGACAAAGCTAGTGGTAGACGGACGGAGTAATGACGTCGAAAAGAAAGTAAACTTTCTTAGAAACACCGGAGGGTATGCCAGAACTACTAAACTAAGATTTAAGGGCGGCTTTGGAAGGTGGAGGGGGGCGGCTAGTGGTGGTGGAGGTTGAGTTTCATTGAGTTTCTTGAAGAACACTCAAGAACTTGAAGAACTAGAGAGCTTTTACTACTAAAACTACTTGGAAAACTACTACAAGAAATATGAGAGTGAGAAGAGTGAAGGGGTGAAAAACAATGAAGGAGTGAGGTCCTATTTATAGGAAAAATGTGAGCTCCCTCCTCCTTGTTATGGCCGGCCCTCTCTCTCTAGGAAATTGCTTGGAAATTTCCTCCATTTAATGGAGGAATAAAGTCTAGGATTTGGTGGGGTTTTGGGGAACAAAAATCCTTAGGTAAAATAGGCATGTGTCTATTATTTCCATAGGTAAAATCTTACTAGATTTGCTAGAAAGTTTCTAGGAAGTTACTTGGTAAAAATCTAGTCACATTTTACAGTAGAAATACGCGACTAACTACATTTCCGGTACTAGTTTGCACTGCAAAGGAACATGAGGCTATTAAGGCTAAGATCTTATCTTATGATGCGTAATAAATGAGAGAATATATTCTCCTTAGGTCAATAATGGCTAGTCCAATAATGCAAGAGTGACTACGGGTCTTTCCGGTGTAATCTCTACACGATTGGCTAGTTTCCGGACTAATTTGTACTGTGGAGCGATAAAGGCTATGGGACTACCATATCTATAGGCGCGTCATCAAATCTATAGGCGCGTCATGCTATGCCAATAATGCAAGGGGAATTAATGTGACTACGTAACTGTTCTGTGCAGTTTTTACGCGACTAGCTACATTACCGGAGTAAATTATACTGCAGAGAGATAAAGGCTATGAGGCTACCATATCTTTAGGCGCGTCATGCTACTTATTAGGCGCGTCATGTTATTAATAGGTGTGTCATCAATAATGCAAGGGGAATTCACCTAGTCATATTTTGCAGTGCAAGTTATACGCGACTACGTAGGTTTTCGAAACAAATTTGCACTGCGTTTATCACAAGGCTATATAGCTACACCTTATTTTATGACGCAAAAATTTAATGAAGGAATATATTCCTTTTTAGGCATGATGATAGCTAGGTTAGTAGCTAGAACCAATAATACATTGGAAAATAATGACTACGAACTCCTGCAGTGTAATCTCTACGCGACTAATTACACTTCTAGTACTAACTTACACTGCAAAGCACTAAAGGCTATGAGATCCTAGGTGCGTCATGAAATCTAGAGGTGTGATGATGGGATTCCCTCAATAATGCATGGGAAATTCACCTAGTCACATTTCGCAGTGTAGGTTAGGCGCGACTACGTAAGCTTTCGGTACAAATTGTACTGTTAAATGACACGAGGCTATAAGATAGGAAATCTTAGGCGTGTCTGTCACGCCCTCAATTTTTAGAAACATAACTATGAGACATATCCACGTGGAAATACCCAAAAATGTCAACAATTCTTCCATTTAAAGTCAAATATAGCCCAAAGTTCAAGTCAAAGTCGCACTTACACGTGCCCGAATCAAAGTCTTAAACATGCTTAGAGAGAGTATAGAAGAGTTATTATAGATTTCAGAAATGTCAAAAGATACAAACTTTTATATGAAGTTACAAAATCATCTTTATCAAAAATGATGTTTCAAGATGATGCTCTAACTTCTCCATGTAAGCTTTCAAAAGACATGCATGCACGCATCCCAAGCAATCACGTCATGCTCCATACTGAGTACCTGAAAATGATAGGGTGAACTCACTAGCCCAGTAGGAAAAATCTCTACTCATACTATATTCATGTGGAATGAACAATGCACCAATGGATGAATACGAACGGATTAAATGATGAGAAGGAAATAGAACTCACACAAAATCCCCGAGGTGTTCGAAAGTGAAAGACTATAATTAAAGAGGTCATCTAGGGCTTATGAAACATCACATGTATTCCCGGTGTCCACTTATTTACCATTCACGTGTCCAAGTGTCCTCGTGTCCCATGAGTGTCCGTATTCGTTCATTACGTACAATAGACCACAAATTCTCAATAATTTAACAATTCAAAACTTAAAGAAGTCACAAATCTCTTCCGAGTCTTGTGGGCCTCGTGGAACCCATGTCCGAGTCTTTTGGGCTCGTGGAACCCTTGTCCGAGTCTTACGGGCCTTGTGGAACCCTTCCTAGCGGCACACCGAATGGTGGTCCTAGTACAACAACATATAACCCATTCACATTTTCATTTAAGAACATTAGAACACAACCCATTCATTTAACCGTGAACAAACTCCACGTTTTGTTCCACTCGTCGCCATTTTCACCAAACTTGTCAAACCGACTCAATAACAAGTGCAACCAATCATATCGCGTTGTGTCCAATCAATTCTCGTGTCATGATCTCATTCTAATGCTTACGAAATGGATTCGAGAGTTATCTAAGCGCCGAAGGTCGATTCTAATGTGATATGAGCAATCGGGGATCAAACGGGCATCAAAGGGTGGACCGAAACACATTCAGGATTTCACGTAGTGGCTGGAATTTCCGCCCGGGCGCCCCCATTTCCGCCCAGGCGGTCGGGGCAGCAGCTCAGTGTCACAGAAAATCATATTTTTGCCCCTTTGGGCATGGAATTTCAACCCAAGCTCTTGGAACATGAAAATTGGCATCAGGGACATCCAAACAAGCTATAAACTCATAGAGGGAGTGAAAATCCACCACAATTAACAAGAATTAATGAGAAAAATCATAAATCATAAACCCAAATTCAAAATCAAGTGGGTTTTCTCAAAATCAAGGAAAACAAACAAGATACAAGTAATTGTGCACAAATTCAACCAAATGGAGATAGGAGGATGAGAAATCTTCCCTACCTCAAGGAGTTATGCTTCAATTTAAGTAAACAAGAAAACCCTAGCTTCCTCAATCAACTCCAACCGAAAATCAAGCTCCCGGAGCGATTCCAAAGCAACCCGGGTTCCAAAATGCGCGTAGAAGAAGGATCTTTGGTTGAATCTTGGAGGAATTTGGGTTTGGGGTTGAGATTGAGGAGAGAGATGGAGAATTTTTTGAGGGAGAGGGAGGGAGTAGTAGCCGGCCTATTTGGGGAGAGACAGATGAGTTGTGTTTTTTTAATTTTTGACACACACACACACACACATGTATATACACCTCACCCATTGCACTTGCACCCCTCAAGTTTCAAATGTGTTTTAAAGACACCCTTGTGCATTTATCTAACTCCACATTGACCCTTCTTTAATCAATTTTCATTCCTCACATTTCCCCAATATTATTCCGGAAAAATTATACGAAAATACGGGTCCTTATATTCTACCCTCCTTACAAAAATTTTGTCCTCAAAATTTCGCATGTCAATGCTAAACAAGTAAATGCATAACCATGCATGATATGCCATATGTATCGGACACCGTAACTAGTAAATGCAAACTTTAAAGATAGCACTCACGTTTAGGGATGGCAACGGGTAGGGAATGGATCGAAGGACCCTATTCCATATCCAATTCCCGATTTGAGGGTCTTTCGCCATCCCCGCCTCCATCCCCATTGGGGATATTAGATAAAGAACCAAACCCACCTCCTGATGGGGATCGGGTTTCCCCGAATATACCCATATCCAAACAAAAAAATAAACAATTCAAGATTGAAAATAAATTGATATTTATATTTAGAAATATAATCTCAATTGATCTTCTTTGAATATTAAGTAGTCTATTATGATAGATAGTAATCGATAAGATTGTTAATTAAATAGATAATTGTTTACATATACTATAACTATACTCAAGATTTATGCGTATGTTCTTATTTATATGTACATGTATAAGTATAGTATATGTAGTATCATAGTATGTATAATTGGGTACGGGGAGGGTAAGAGGCGGGTACGGATATTCGGGGGTGGGGATTACAAAATCATACCCGCTCCATACCCGAGCGGGTTTTCTTCATATCATACCATACCCGCTCCTATTGGGGAAAAATTCTGGGTTACTCCTGCCTCCATATAGGCGGGGAGGGGAGAGTATCCACTGGATATGGGGAAATTGCCATCCCTACTCACGTTGATCAAGTTGTAAACAAGTCCGGATACTTCTCTTTCATCTCGTCCTCTCTTTCCCACGTTGATTCCTCGCTACCGAAGTTATTCCATAATACCCGTACTAAGCGAAAGGTCTCCCCCCATAGCGCTTTCTCCTGTGAATCTATGACTCGTATCGGTTTCTCCTCGTAAGACGCATCGGATCGGCCTCTAGCTCAAGTTCGGACCACTCCAATACGTGTGACGGATCCGGCTCATATTTCTTCAACATGGAAACGTGGAAAACATCATGAATACCCGACAACCGTGGCGGTAATGCCAATCGATACACAACCTCTCCGATTTTCTCAATAATGTCAAATGGCCCAATATAACATGGCGAAAGCTTACCCCCTCGCCCAAAACGAGTCAAGCCCCGACGGGGTGATATCTTGAGAAACACGTGATTCCCCACATCAAACGATAACGGACGCCTACGACGATCGGCATAACTCTTTTGATGACTTTGCGCGGTTAAAAGGCGTTGGCAAATCGCTTTAACTTTCTCGGTCGTTGCCTCTCGAGCGGCTTTAAGCCTCTTACGAATCAATCCCATCGTTTCAGCTGTTTCGGTCACTAATTCGGGTCCCACCAACATCGCTTCTCCCAATTCGGCCCAACACACGGGCAATCTACACGGCCTCCCATACAAGGCCTCATATGGCGCCATCTCGATACTCGATTGGTAACTATTGTTGTATGCAAACTCCACTAGCGGTAGGTGGTCTTCCCAATTACCCCGAAAATCCAACACACATGCCCGTAGCATATATTCTAGAATTTGAATCGTTCTCTCGGATTGCCCATCGGTTTGTGGGTGGTAAGCGGTACTAAATAACAAATCCGTGCCAAGCGCGGCTTGTAAGCCTTGCCCAAAAAGAGCCGTAAAGCGCGGATCTCTATCGGACACAATAGACACCGGAATCCCATGCAATCGGATAATCTCACGGATGTACAAACGACTAAGAGTTTCGATCGGATTTGTCACTTGCATTGGTAGAAAATGCGCTGTTTTCTTCAATCGATCCACTATAACCCAAATGGCATCGTGTCCCCTCGGCGATCTCGGCAAACCCGTAACAAAATCCATCGTCACGTTCTCCCACTTCCACTCGGCTACCGGTAACGGTTGCAACTCCCCCGCCGGTCGTTGATGTTCCGCTGTCACTTGTTGACACGTCAAACACTTGGACACAAAGATCGCTACGTCCCTTACCAAAATTGTCTACGCAAATCATGATACATTTTCGTCCCTCCCGGATGTACGACTAAAGGTGAATGGTGAAATTCTCGTAAAATCTCATCCCGACACGAGTTGGGTACGAATAACTGGTTTCAATCACCTTTCTTGTGCAGTTTAAAGCCTTTAATGATCTTCTCAGGAGCTATTGATGGTGTTGAGATGTTTCTTTTGGTGATCTTTTTACGTCGACTGTCAAAACTTCTTTGTAATCTCAATGCTTGTTTTAGGGCTGATTTTCTTTTGTTTTGGCAGTGTACTGACATTGGATCAACACAATGCCCCTTGTTATACAGAAATCTTGAAAGTAATATACTATTCTTATTTGGTGCGCAACTGGTGTTCGAATGGGTTATTCAGCTCTAATTAACC
This sequence comes from Gaultheria prostrata, assembly GCA_036023075.1. Lineage (NCBI taxonomy): Eukaryota > Viridiplantae > Streptophyta > Magnoliopsida > Ericales > Ericaceae > Gaultheria > Gaultheria prostrata. The sequence goes on from JAXBDA010003416.1 coordinate 10,828, forward strand.
TTCAACAGGTCATTATTTTTTTTTAAACCAGACAAACTTTTGGGGGCAGTTTGAAGTGCCACAACACCAAACCTATCAAGACATTTAGAATTGCAATGTGAAATGAGCTATGGGGGCACTTATAAATGCCTCATTAGTTGTTAACCATGGTTACATGGGTGCATCTAATTTTCTATTGCATCTACAGAAAATGGCTCAATAAGTGGATTATGCGGCATTTATAAGTGCCTCGTTGGAGTATCCTATGCGGCACCTACAAGTGTTGCAAGAAAGAGCTGTAGAGGCCCCTTAAAATGCCTCATAGAAAGTGCCGCATTACACTTTTAGCTGCATCGATACAAGCGGCACTAAGTTGTAGTGCCTCAATAGGTAAAATGCCCCAACTGGTCACTTATTGAGGCAGTTATGAGTGCTCTGTCAACCCTTTTTTTGTTGTAGTTACGTTTTCCATCAAAGTTAAGTCGATTTAGGAAATAACTTCTCTTGACCAATAGCATAAAGTTTGGGCTTAAAGATATGGAAGATCCTATCAACCCATAATTCATATTGTCATGTACAACACATGTGAGCCATAATAATCAAATACTATAAACATGTAGTCTTACAATTGATTCATATTATCGAAGTCAAGCTTCAATTTACTAGTTTGGGTGTTGAAATTCTGTAATTAGTATAAGTTATTTACTATACCTGTGAGTGTGTTTTCATATCAGGAAATGATTCTAGAATTAAGAGCAAATTGAGAATCCTGGGAATTGAGAACGCAAAGATGAATGGAGAGGGAGAGGGAGAGGGAGAGGGAGAATTGAACTAAACGCAGAGATGGAAAGAGAGAGAAATATAATTGAGTGTTGATTTTGTTGAACTAAACCCAGAGGAGAGAAAGAGGAGGGAGAGAGTGTGAAATACGTGTGAGATCGCCTGTTCTGGAAACATGGTGTTCCTCCGTACCGAAGTGTTTTGGATCTTTGTATTGTATGTGTTTTATTTTTTGTGTTAAAATTTTCATGTGATCCAATCACCGTAAATCTACCGGAACAGAGGAATGAAGGATTTTGGACCGTTGAATATACGAAAGGTTGAGATATGTTGGTAACACGTGACAACTAAATATTTAGAGGACGGGAGATGGAGACAGGTCAAGGAGAAAGACAAGTCAGGTGATCCCAAGCCTGAATTAGCAAAAAGCTACATACATACTGCCGACACAACACGTAAATCCTACGGATACTTTTTCAAAACTTTGCACTTGGCCTTTCGGACAATCTAGACTTTCCAGTTGGCCTTTACGACAATCGAGAGGTTGTTTGGTCTCCCCCGGACAGCCACTCTTTAATCGATTCCTTCCTAGTGAATTGTAATTCAACTGCTGATGTCGTTACCTAGGTATGTGTTCTCGATTTTCCTTGCTTTTTCCTTTTGTTTTCGATCAACGAAACATGAATGGTCAGCTGCAGCATTTTAAGGGTGTGTTCCACTAAGCAACTTACTGGCTTTTTAATTTTTCACGGTTTTTTATGTGATGTATTGTGAGATAGTGATTGTCTCAGTTTTAAGAATAAGCTGGTTTTTTGACTTTTTTGAGTTAGTGGAATGGGGCGTAATTAAAGTGATAAAAATTTAGGAAATAAATTTCACACCATTTTGTATCCCCAAACATTTTATTTTTTGTCTTTATTCACCTTTAAACCATCAAACTATTCTCATCTCGGTCCACTTTTTCCATATGAATAGCAATTTGGTACTTTCAAGTGAATAAAAACAAAAAAAGAAGTGTTTGAGGATAAAAAGGAGTGTGAAAATTATTTTTCAGAATTTATAGTAAAAAAAATTCTGATACAAAACTTTGTATAGACTGAAGTTTTTTTTTTTTTCTAGTTAGAAATTTAATAGGCATGAGTTATTTAATTTTATTGAGCTACATTATGGGCCCGATTGGATGGAGCTAAAAATAAAGGGGATAAGTTATAGAGGGGGACAAGATAAGAGGGGTATTATTTTTGGAAGGTTGACCAACATTGATGTGATGTTTATGGAGGGGGAAAAAAGTAGATGGTTTAGATGAGAGATTAAACAAGGAGATAATTTTTTACTTGGTTTGGATGTTTTATAAAAAAGAAGGGGTAGATGATGGAAAAAAATTATCAAATGACTATTTTGCCCTTGTACAGTGTTAAACTTGATTATATATTAAATCAAATGTATAAATGCAAAACCCAATATATTTAATTTTTTTTGAATAATTTGGAATATTAATTAATTAAAAAATTCATTATTTTAATGTGTTTAGTTAAAAAATGTTTTGCCCAACTAGTGTACACAGGATAATTTTACTATTGAAGGGAGCCTAGTGCATACAGGATAATTTTCCATTAGTTGCTCCTGTCTTATCATCGAAATGCTCTCTACATGATTCCATAAACTTATCAGTTACTATCACAGGAGCAACCAAAAATCTCCCATGTACAAAGTTAAACTCTCTCTCTCTCTCTCTCTCTCTCTCTCTCTCTCGTACACAGATCTCTCACCCGGATCTATCTCTTCTCACCTTCGCTTTCCGGCGATTGCAAGAGCTACGACTGAAGTTTGGAAGTCGGTGATCTAGGTATGGTTACGGTTCAGGAGCAACGGTCTGGGTATGGTTCAAAGTTCCAATTTAAATTTGATTTATAGGAATGTAAAAAAATTGAAATTTTTAATGGTTTTTTTTAATCTAAAACCCAGATCTGCAGTTTTGTGATTTTTATTTATTTTGACGGTTGTAACTTGTAATGGTCTACACCGGTGAAATATTGTTGTGCCGGCATCAACAGCGGCGGAGGTGGTATGTGTTGGATGATGGAGGAGGGGGATAAGGAGGGGTGTAGTGGTAAAAAAACCAACCCTCCACTCCCGGATAATTTTTGGGTAGGTCTACGGGTGCCAAAAAATTATCCGGGTGAAGGCCTCAAATGGGGAAAAGGAAGAGGGGGTGAAAACGAAAAGGGGGAGTGTTTTAGGTTGCCAAACCCAGCCAAAGAAATGGGACCCACCTCTTTCACTTGGTCTTCTTTTTGGCCCCTGGTTTTGACTCCATCCAAACGACCCCTATGCTATTTAATCACTCACGAAAGGAGCAAGAACAAACATGGGAGGGGGAGCTCTCATATTTTATTTGGTACCTTCTCCTCTCCTGCGCCCTGCAGATGTGAAAAGAAACCCCGATGGAAAGAAAAGTGGAGAGAAAGAAGAGACAGCAGATAGGGTTGGAGCCAGAATTTTAGATTAGTGGGTCAAAAATTAGATTTAATATACAAATTATTTTTCTTTTTTGCATGCAAATAAATAACTAAAATTAAGAGGTTAATTGTAATGTAGAGTTAGAGTGATACATGTACTTTTGCTTTATAATTGGTCTCAATGACTTACTATTATATAATGAAAACAATGTACGATAGCCTCATTTGTAGTATTATCAACTCTTGAGAAGAATTAAAAAAAAATTCTCAAATGCATTTTTAGCTCCAAACTATCAAAAATCTTTATGAAAAATTAAAGTGAGAGGGGTCGAGTGGCACCTTTTGTACCAAGGTGACCCCTCTTGTACCAAGGTGCCTCCGCCCCTGACAGTAAAGCCCCTGGGTTCGAGCCAAAGAGGGGTCACCTTGGTACAAAAGGTGCCACTCGTTTTGTACCAAGGTGACCCCTCTTGTACCAAGGTGACCCCTCTTGAAAATAGGGGTAATGATTAGAGAGAAATGTAAGTAATAATTGAGAAAATCGAACCTTGTTCGTTTTGGATTTTCAGATCGATTTTCTCAATTATTACTTACATTTCTCTCTAATCATTACCCCTATTTTCAATTAGTATTGCAATGCCCCGATTTTCGGAAGCATTATTTAAATTACTTTTAAAAGATTTATTCAAAAAAGTTTCATTTATTAAACAACGGAAATAGCATAAGTGTCTTCATTCGATTACAATCATAAATAGTACTTTGTTGGGGAAATTAAATTACATTGTTCCAACACAAAAATAAGGAGACTCGAGGCTTCTAGAAGTTTAGATTCAGATTAAGATTCCAATTCTCCTCCTCCACTTGTTCAGTAGCAAACTCCTCCATCTGGTAGTACAGCTCCTCTTCTGTACCTTCAACACTTGGCGTAATATGCCAGGGCCATAACAACACCATGAGCGAATAATCACTCAATAACTATACCCCAGCTACCCGAACCCATAATTTACAGGTAACATGATACATCATGCAATTAAAGTAAAGAGCAATCCAATTTAATTACTAGCCTTTAACTCAGTGAATTCTAGAATCTCATCCTTTGAGAAACATCCTCCCGTGTCAGATTCATCAACGCCTCACAAGGATGAATTCCCCAGGGTCTGTCGATACCTTCTGGGCTCACGAGGAACTATCTGTAACCTTGGGAGTACATAGACCGATCTAATCTATAATACAAACCACCCTTTTATCACCTAAATTCATAAGGAGTGACATATTGCCATAACTTAGGGTTTCCGAATCTCTGGTTGTCTGCTAATCATAATCTTTCAATTGTCTGAAATCAACCGGCTATCTGTAAGATTTCAAAATTCCCAACACATCAACATCATCCGAAACCATCATTTCCATAATCCACTATCATCATTTCATTTATCCATTAACGTAATGTCTAGGTGATATCTAAGTAGGAGCACCAACCCGGGAACCTAATTGTCCATTCTATGTGATCAATAAACAATAATAACAAAACAATTATTAACAAAATATTAATGAGTAATAGTAAACATAAAGACAAATATGAATGATTATGATCACAAAACTTAAAACAGAAGAAACAGACTTTCGAATAACAATAAATGAACTTCCAAAAGATATAACTAACTTGTAATTTAAAATGTTTACTTGCAGCAGTATGTTTCAAGAAAATACGGACATGGGGTTCTCGTAGTGAGCCAAGTCACTACATCTCCATAGTGACCTTAATTGTGAGCCCTCTGAAATATTCATTTAAGATCGGAACCGTTCATTTTTTCATGAATGTTGAGCACATCATGGGTACAAAAAATTATGATTATCGTGATGGGTAGACACAAGTTAGATAAATTTTTCTTAAAGTGTATCCTCCAAATGATATTGGTCATCCATATAAATGGTACTCGAACATATGGCCGCCAATATCCAATTAATTTGATTTTTTACATGAATGATCTTGTAATAACCCTAATTTTTGGGGAATGAATTTTATTTTATTTTAAATAAAGTGTTTATCTTAAATAAGAAAAATCATTTATTTATTTGAACTTAGATATAAATAAATAATATATATATATATATATATATGTGTGTGTGTGTGTGTGTGTGTACTTGTGTGTATATATTTTTGTATAATCAAAATCCTAATACATTTTATCTCTCCAACTCACTCTCACTTTTAGTCAAAATAGGTACCAAGTAGTTGCTCCAATTTTGACTATCAATTATTGTGGAGGATTGAGAGAAAGATTTGGAGGAAGGTTATGAGAAATTTCTCAATTGGCACATGTCTAAGAATCCCATGGGATTCTCTCCTAGATTCCCTCCATTAATGGAAGGATTGAGAGGAAGGGGGGAGGAAGCTTCCTAATTACTTAGTCACTAAGAATAAGTACACTAGAAATTTCCTACTACTTTCCTACTAGATTCTCTCATTAATTCCTAGATTGTGTAAATCTTCCCTAGATTTCCTCCTAGATATTGACATGTGTTTATTTGTGTACACTTGCTTGTATAACTAGTACCGAAAACTCCCCGAAACATAGTTAGTCGCGTATTTCCTACACTGTAAGTTGTGACTAGATTTTTACTAGTAATTTCCTAGAAGTTTCGTAACCAAATCTAGCCATGATAAGATTCTTGTTCCTTGCCATAATGAGAGAATGCTCATGATCACACCTAAAGATATTATGACACACCTAAGATCTCATAGCCTAGTAGCCTTTTATGCTTTGCAGTGTAAGTTAGTACTGGAAATGTAGTTAGTCGCGTAGAGTTTACATTGCAGAACTTCGTAGTCATAAATTTCCCATGCATTATTGGTCCTAGCTACTAACCTAGCATCATCATCTACTTTATAGCCTTTTAGTACTTTGCAGTGTAAATTAGTACCGAAAACTAATTAATCGCGTAGAGGTTATCTGTAGTCTATTATTTCCCCTTGCTTTATTGGACCTAGCCATCATCATAACCTAAAGAGAATATATTCTCTTATTAATGACGCATCATAAGATAAGGTGTAGCCTAATAGCCTCGTGATGAAACGTAGTGCAAATTAGTACCGGAAACTTGGTTAGTCGCGTGTATTTTACACTGCGAGAGTTCGTAGTCATAAAAACCCCATGAATTATTGCCTTATCCTATCACCCTAGCGTCATAACGAGCCTACTAACCGTACGGGAATATATTCCTTCATGATGAGATTCTTGCCATAATTGGTGGGAAACTGCTTGGAAATTTCCAAGGGGGGATGCCGGCCATTGGGAGGGAGAGGGAGCTCACTCATTTGTCTATAAATAGGAAGTACTTCTCATTGAAATCTCACACCAAAACCTCTCTCAATTCTTGTAGTTATGAGTAGCAATCTTTGTAGTTTTTAGTAGAAGTTCTTGAGTGTTCTTCATGAAACTCGACCAAACTCAACCCGACCACCACCACTCCAAAACCGCCCCTCGATCCAAAATTAGTAGCCACCATAGTCATTTTCGTGTTTCTAGGAAAAGTACTTCTTTTCCTTTCGACACCCGTAGTGGTTACTCCGTCTGTTTATCTACCTAGCTTTTCGGCTTCCGATTAACCTCGGAATTAAGGTAATAATCTTTATCGAATATTCTACTAGTTATTTTAGTGCACACTTTAATTTTTAGAAAAGTTATAATACCCGTTTTAAGAATTAAAGTTAGTAGTTCAAAATTTATAAAAAGTAATTAGTCATGGTTCTAAAAATATTTTTTTGAACATAAGTAGTTGTTATAATGCCCGAATTGAAAATGATATTTCAAATTTACGTCATTATAATGCCCGAGTAATTTTTAGAAAAACACTTGAATGGCTACAATTTTACAAAGGTGAAATTATTGGCAAATGGAACTTTTCTTTAAAAAGACTCGGTGGAATATTTTTGGAAAATGAGTAATGTTTTATGACTAACTTGAGACTGTGGAATGACCCAAGGCTAACACCCTTGAAAGTCTGTCTAGAATGAGGATGGGTGCTATTAACTAGATATTCCGACCCCCTCTGCCTGAGACTTTCCTGGTTATTCTATCGTCGAGAGAAGGTCGCTAAAAGAGAAATGATATTTTAAGAGACATTTTACTAGGAAACGCTGATTTTGAAAATACGAATTTCGAGGAAAGTATATTTTTACAAAAAAGGATTTTTGAGACACGTTGCATATTCACGACACGATACGAAATTTACCCGATATGATTTTCGAGATGAATAGTTGACACGAGAAATGAGATGAGAATGAAAATGAGATGTCACGCCCTCATTTTTTACAAAACATAAATAAAAGAATCTCAAACAATAAGTTAACAGATAAAGATTTCCATAAATTAGAGTACATCCTTAGTCCAATGGCCATCAAATGTTTGGGCACCCTTGCCCCAAAGGAGAAATCAAAATAACATTCCATACGTTATTACAAATCCATAGTCAAAAGATAGAGAAAAGATTAGAGTTACAATATCATCTCCCCAAAAGAAAAGTTCCTGCATTGAAGATGAATAAAATAACTCCACATTATATATGCTCATCATCCAAGTCATGCACTTCAAACCATGCACGATCAAAGCTGGGTACCTGAAAAGGGATAGGGTGAGCACACGCACTTGTAGGAGAACTATTCTACTAATGCTAGGTGTATGAATATGATATATATGCACATGAGATCATGATATGTCCAATGGTAGTACCAATGTGAATAACGGTCGCCGATTCATTAAGAAAAGGATTTTGAAGCAACAAGGTACCCAAACATCACCTCAAGTATCCATTTGATTTCACTCAACAACCCAAGTTCATCACACAAGTCTAAAATCAAGTTTACATATCGAGTTTCAACAAAACACACAGGATAGTTCGAAAATCTCATTTCCCTTTTCTTTCATTGAAGAAAATCATCATTTCATTAGTACTAGGGATTTAATCCCTTTGCTGGATTCCATAGGCTCCGCGTGCCTCTGCCGGGTTCTGTGGGCCCCGCGTGCCCCTGCAGGATTCCATAGGCTCCGCGTGCCTTTATAAAAGATTTCACCAAGTGATGACATTGGTTTGAAACATCTCATTTCCCTACATTCCATTAAAGATCCATTTTCTCCAAGTTCATTTCACCATTTCACACCTTTCGATAAAATGTGCTACGCACACACCCACACACACTTTCTGAAAACTAACAGACGTTCATGTGAGATAAGATGACATATTGACTTATAAAACCATAGTTCTCGAGTCAAAACACGGTTGAAAGGGATGCCAAAAGTCAATTTTATGAAGGAATATGCAATCGGGGACCAAACGGACATCAAATGATGACCGAAAACCACCCCAAAAACAGCGGCAGTGGCTGGAAATTACAGAGGCAACAATATATGAACAGTAACAGTGCAGATTTTCACCCTTAGGGTGTGGAATTTCAACCCAATCACAAATGAGATAACTTAGGTTCAAATTAGGGATGCTAGGTAACAATTAAACATGGAGGGAGGTCAATGTCACTTCCAATTTCACCAAACAACAAGCAATTTCATAGATCAAGAAATCTAAGGGGGGGAAAACCAACACAATTGGGGAAAACATGAATTCCAATGAAATTGAGGCTAAGAACCAAGTATATGCAACAATCACAAGCATGCAACTAGAGAGAGTAGAAATTTTTCCCCTACCTCAAGGTTTTGCTTGAAAATGGAAGATGAATGAAACCCTAAGTGTAGAAACCCCCAAATCCTGAATTTGGAGCTCTTGGTGTGAATACACGGCAACCCAAGCTCCGTAGAGTGCGTAGAAGGTGAAAATGGCCTTGGTTCTTGAAGTGGTTGAGTGAGGAGGGAGTGATTTGAGCTTGGAGGTGTAACAATGGAGGAAAAAGAGGAGAGAGGGGGGTCAGTCGGGTGGAAAGGGTGTTATATTTTTTTTTTGTTTTTGAGCAAACTTCCTCCATACACTACACTTATATCCTTCTAATTACACTACACACCCATATGTGACTTGTGTATATAATAGGTGTAACGCCCCGATTTTTCGGAAACGCCAAAATAATTTTAAAAGGCAATTTCACAAAAGACTTTATAGATCCATCATAATACCGTACCGAAAGCAAGTGTTATAGTTTTACAACCATATCGAATTGAAGTTAAACAGTCAAAATATTACAATTTTTTATAGGACTTGAAGTTTCAAAATGTAGTCTTACTAAATTTGTTCAGAGCGACTAAGCATACGGAAACCAAGTCTCGTTGGCTTCCTCCACAACAGTATTGAAATTTGTCTTCAAGAACGGCCCGTCTTCTCCGTCTTCGGTACCTGGCGTGAGATTACCAGGGCAATGTAGTACTGTGAGCGATTGATGCTCAATAGCTAAATCCAAACCCGAACCTGTAACATACATGCAAAAATATGGAATGCAGAATAAATAAGAATTTCCTTGTTCTTTTTATTACTAGTCTTTTTAGTCTACGTGAGATCTAGAATCTCTCCTTGAGATTCATCCTACCCGTAACCGCCGGCGTAAGACCCACCCAGTGTGATTTAGACTGCTCCTTGCCGATTAAGGTCACGCTCGGAGCTATCAGGTTAGATACCAAAATCTACGAAATGGCGGCCACGCAAGGAACAAAAAAAAAACCCCGAGGAATACTCAATTCCCCGACATGTGACACAAGCACATTTTCATCCATATAATCTCAAACCTGTTCTCGCAGCCAATCCCCACTGTGCCTTACCCAGGGTTGCGTTTATCAAACTTCCCAGCTCCATGTCCCTCCTCAAACCACAATTCAGTTTCTCATCTTATTCTTATTTCCATTAACTTAATCACATCTACATGTTACACTCCAAACCGTAACCACCCATGAACCTAATGTCCGACTAATTCAGTCATCATGTACGACCGTTTACATAGCAAGCATACTGAAATCAAATTTTAGAACATTTAATGCATAAAAACAAAAGCAACAGTAATATTAAGAAGCCGTGGGAATTAACAGTGTAGTTAATATCAACATTTCCAATTATGGGACTTAACTGTATAAACGTGTAAGCAACATTTCATGATTTATAAACAACATTTCATATATTTACCGCACCAATAGTCAAATCCAAATGCTAAAACTAACTCTACACACATATAGTCATAAATATACTTAGGGAGGCGGATTTAACTACCTCTCTTCCGAAGTTCTAGCACGGTTGTCGGTTGAAAAAGAAAGGAGGAGACACGGAGTGGAACGGTTGTTCGGTGGTGATACAGTTGTGATGGCACAGACTGATTTTCTGAGCTAATTCCACAGCTGATTTGGCGTTGGGATTTCCAGACAGTGGGTGAAAAAAAATAGAAGTGAACAGGTGGTGGGTTATGGAGATGGAGTTGCTACTATAAGGAATGAAGGAGAAGGTGGGTGTATTTAAGTGGTGGTAAAGTAGAAGGGATATATTTTTGTGATATTCCATATCTCTCTCTCAGCCGAACATATTTCCCTCTACTTGTCTTTCTGCTCTTTTGAAATGTGAAGGAAGAAGGAGAGTTTAAAAGAGGTTTAAGATTAAGTCTTAATCTCTTGGATAAAAGGAAGTTTGGAGGAAATCTTTTGTTCAGGAGATAGAGGAAGGTATTAGAAGGGTGTGTTGATTTCTTATTGGTCGGGGGAAAAGGGGGCAAAAAATGGTTAAACAACTTTGATGGGTGGAAGGATGGGTTTGATTGAAATGGAAGAGAAGGCTCAATAGTTTTAGGACCATAGTTTCGGGATTTTCGGTTAGGCTAATTAGTTAGCAACTAAATGGATATACACATATACATCTTTATTTGCGGGAAATACAAAAAATGTAGTAGTCAATTGAGCAAAACTAAATTAGCTATTTAATAAAAGATTTAATGAAATCAAAAAAATTATTTTATTCAAAAACAAAAATGGGCAAAAATCCAGGTTGTTACAATAGGTGATCACAATACTTATTTTCATAAACCATAAAGACTATAATTTTGAGTTTTCTTTACTTTAATTTATTTATGAAAATAAGAAAGTACCCCCCATTTGGAAACAATGACATTTCCAAAATTTTGAAATTTTAATCACGTCAAAATCTCATCCCCTCACTTTTAGTACAAAATCGAAAAACGGCACATTTTTCTCCGAAGAAAATGGGTGAAAGACGACTTTTCTATACTAAAAAATAACTTCCGATTATACCGTTGTGATTAGAAAAATCCAAGGAGCAATTATCGGGACTTTTATCGGCCAAATCGAAACTTCTCCAAAAAGTGATTTTTTTTACACGGTCCCTTACATGAGATGAGAATGAAAATGGAGAATTCGTAATAATGATAATGAATACGAAAGTGCAACTTTAGCACCGCCCCTCACGTAGTTACGATCCGTGATGTGGTTAAGAAAAAAGATTCAGTAGTGCCGTTGTATCACCGCCCTTCACGTAGATGCGGTCCATGATGTGGTAAGGGCTAAGCGTGTACAACAACATGGTGGATAAAGCTTTGTATCACGTAGATGCGGTCCATGATACAAGGTGGCCGGGTTGTATCACGTAGGTGCGGTCCATGATACAATATGGTTGAAGCTGTGATCATGCATATCGCATAGTAGATTAAGCTTTGTATCACGTAGATGCGGTACATGATACAAGATGACCGAGTTGTATCGCGTAGATGCGGTCCACGATACAATACGGTTGAAGCTATGTTCGTGTGTGACACAGGGTGAGCGGACTTTGTATCACGTAGATGCGGTCCATGATACAAGGCAACCGGAACCTTGAGCGAAAAGGTTGGTGAAATACGGGCCAATAACTTTAGAGTGAACAGACTGTAAGCCCGTTGCTCGGAAGCAGTCCAAGCTTTAATAAATTTGAAGAAGAATGCTTATAATGAGAAATGATACGAGACACATGTTTATTTCCACGCGCTAAACTCTGATTTGTATTGACACTGGCACAAACATACTTTACACTGACACTGACACATATTTTCGTGAAAACTATTTTCTGTTAACTCCTGCCAAAATTTTCGAACCTACTTATAATGTTCTAAAATTTGCTAGTTAGAGGATTGGGTGGAATTATTGTTGGGCGTTTTCGCTCACGGTGTTACACTTGTGTAACCCTGACATAATACCACGATGTTGCCTAGCGACTCTGATGTATTATGCCAGACTATAGAGATGAACATGATGAATTCTACAGCTTGGGAGTATATGGAGCTGGACAGGACACCGCCGGGGCTGAAGGCCGTGCAAGGAATTAGAAGAAACCTTAGTTGATCCTATTTTAAATAAATGTATTTGGAAAGGAGAATTTTGTAATTTCCGAGGTGGAAACTTGTTGTAAGACTTATTTATTATTTTATAATAAATATAATGTTCCCAAAAATTAGGGGCGTTACAGATCTACTCAATGTACCCAACAAATTTTACAGTTTCGATCCCAAATATAGATTATAGAGGGCCCACAATTGAGGTCACTACGGGGATGTCGTGACTTGGGTCACTATGGGTACCCCGAATCCAGAAAATACGAACATTAGCAATAATTGATTTTCTAGCTAACTGTTAACACTATTATTATCTCTAAAAATTACTACAACTTGTAAGTTACTACAACTTGTAAGTAATCAATAATTTGCTAATACTAACACCACCTATTTACCCTAGGTTATTAGTTCAAAACATCCTCATAAATTCTATTCTTGTTTATTAACCCACATTTTCTAATACTAGCTTTTAAACTTCACTTGTGAAGTGTTTAGCAAAAAATATAGATTCGGACTTTAAATATTAATCTTCATGAGATGGTTATGATCATTACAACTGCACACGTAAAACTAAACATGAGATCAGCAGACCCATTATCTTTTTCAACTACATTGCTCCTCTTCTTCTTTTGATGGATCTATTGCATACATTTCCATCATTTCCGTTCGCAAAACCACGTACCCACAAATATACATTCAAACTCTACATTAGCAAATCATATATACACATAAAAATAGATATATTTAGGGAGGTAGAATTTAACTACCTTGGTCCGAAGTTCTAGCGCGTAGCGCAGCTAAAATGGGATTGGGTCGACTCTAAAACGGACGGTAACGGAGCTTTATAGGATGGTTGTTTCAGCGCTGCCTTTCGGAGTGAAAGGCAACTGTTTCGAAGCTGGTTATGGAACTATTTATGGAGCTGAAATGTAGCGGGTTTCGGGTTAGTTTCGGGATCGGGTTCGGGCTGTTTTCTGGGCTGGTTTTCGGACAGTTTTTTAGAAGCTAAGAGGGCTGGTTTTTGGGCTAAAACGGAGCTGTTACGGAGTGGGTAACAGAGTAGAAAAAAGGTAAGTCCGCAATATCGCACGGTTGCACAACAGAGTAGACAAGAAAAGAACTACTACTACATACAAGTGGTGTCGAAAAGAAAATCCAAAAATCAGGCTCCAACTGCCAAGTTTCTCTATAATCCAACTCAAATAGCGAGCTACATCATATATAATTATGCCCAAGCTCAACCAATTTCCAAACCTCTACTTTTCACATCTACTTTTTTTAATAAACCAGAAAGCTCGCCCTTCTCATACATTGACGACAATATATCACACCCCCCAACCAACTCACCATTAACAAAAATCTGCGGAAAAGTAGGCCAATTGCTGTACTTCTTCAGCGTCTCCCTCAAACCGTGGTTGTACTCTTCATCAAGCACATCTATGCTCTCATAATCCACACCTTCAGTATCAAGTATTCCCACCACCTTTTGTGAAAATCCACATAATGGGGCACTTCTTGATCCTTTGATGAAGGCCACTACCTTGTTTTCCTTCACAAGCCGATCAATGAGTTCCTCCATTGGGATCGTCAGTTGGACGTGCCGCCCAGGTGTTAACCGTAAATCGGGTTTCTTCTTTGGTGGCTGCCGAATCCATGTGGCGTTTCCAGATTCATTGCCTGGAGGGACCTTTCCGGTGGATCCTATGTGTTCCTCCATCCATGATTTCCAGGCCTGCGTTAGAGCTGTTCTATTTGGATCATCTACCACCCCAACCTGCACAGAAAGCTTAGCAATGAAATACTATATATCAACTGGTGACGACGAAGGAGATGATTTGTACGTAAGTGACTCAACCAAACCCCATTTCCTGGTTTCATTTTTGATTAGTTTGGATTTGTCAATTGGATCATGCAAAAGGATCGCAATATATCTTTCCTATCCCTTAAGGACCTCTTTGTTTGTAGGGATTTGGGCATCAGGCTATATTACAGATCCAAAGGTTTAACATATCCTATGGTTAAAACATTTGGAGATGTGATTCAATCTCCCTCGGATATTAAAAAAAAACTCATAGAATACGTTGGAAGATGTGATATTATAAATGTATCACTGTTAGCATAATGGATAAAACCTTATCAAAAAAATAAAAGAAAAAGAAAAAGTAGAATGGATTAAACCCAATGAGATTACATATCCTTCACTATCTCCAGTAACAAAACGGATGCTGATAATTCAATATACTGGCAGTCAATATGTGCACAAAAGTAAAACATTTTACACACTGAAAGTGGACCAATTAATACAGGGAAAAATATTACATATCCCTCCACTATCAGTCAACAAACACTTATAAAGGGGAACAGATGTTGGTAATTCAATATATTGGCAATTAACTATGTGCACAAAACTAAAACATTTTACACACTGAAAGAGCACCAATTTATGCATTGGAAAATTCAAACATAGATTTCTGAGTTTCAGCAGCTTTTTCACCAAGCTAGCTGAAATGTGGCTCTTGCCAAAGTATAATTGGTTTCTTTTGATTAGCACTTTCAAGTTAAGTGGACTTGACTTGTTTTTGCATGCCTGAGGGCAGTTGCACTTGATCAAAAAAAAAAAAAGGAAAAAAAAGACTTTGTTTTCGCAGTGAACCAGTCAAAGCTCAAAACCACATGAAAGAATGTGATAAGGTGTACAGAATACAAGAAGCCCGAAGAAGGCAATAAATTTGTGCAGCAACTTCGTTAATAGTCGCAATTTTGTTAGTAGTCCACGAATTCCATTTCAGACATCCAACAGTAATGCGGCATTAAGGGCATCTCCAATGACACGTTATCGTGAATCCTCCGTGTCAAAGCAAAAACCTTACCTTTCAAAAAAAAAAAAAGCAAAAACCTTCGTGTAGTGGGCCGAAATATAATGGTCACAAGGGTCAAGGTTGGTTCGGACCAGAAGCCTAAACACATAGCGAAACAAAGCCCACTCCTTAAAGAGAAGTGGGCCGAGTCATCATCCGAGCCCAATAGAGCCACACCGAGACGGTACAACCCGGCAAAGAACGGCATCTCAGCCGAGTCAAGATTGATCCGGCCGAGCCAACAATGATCCGGACGAGTCACCCGAGACGGGTAAACCCGAAGTGACTTGTAAGGAATATGGAAGGTAGTTAATCCGGCACGTCATGAATGACGTCATTCGAGGCAGTTACCGTGCGTGTCTGGCTCATGATGAATCAGA
This sequence comes from Gaultheria prostrata, assembly GCA_036023075.1. Taxonomy (NCBI): domain Eukaryota; kingdom Viridiplantae; phylum Streptophyta; class Magnoliopsida; order Ericales; family Ericaceae; genus Gaultheria; species Gaultheria prostrata. The sequence continues at coordinate 26,579 of JAXBDA010003416.1, forward strand.
TGCGCGTAACCATGCTTCTCGTCCCTCATCATAATAATGCCTGAAGTGGTTATGACACGTGTCACGTTACGAATGGTGGCATGCACATGCAGTGGTAACGGATTGAGCTCGTGACGTAACATGACGTCATCCGAGCCAAAATGACTGATCTCTCCATGAGCTTGGAGCCCAAGTCAAAGTGGCCTATATAAGCAAAGAGAAGGAACCCTAGAAGATATACAATACACTACCAACTCTCTACTTTCTATTGTACTTCTCTCCAAGTCTCTCACTAGACCGTCAGAGTCCCTTCCCTGGCCAACTTCCGGCCAGGTTGGGTGCTAACAGCGGATGCTACGTGTGCAGGAAGAAGGGTTCATCCAACACCACACTTCGCAACAAAAATTCCAAGGTAGTGGAATGGTATTTTCCCAGCCAAGTTTTCAGCCAAATTTGTAGAGTTTGGAAAAACGCTAAAATTTAGCACAATTTCTCCTCTCTATCTCTCATGATAGTGTCACCATAAATGGCGTGTGTATTTGATTAGGCGAAAGAAATTAAGAAAGCAACAATTCTACATGATGGTATTTTCACAGGGGGTTGATTGACATTTCCAATTTTGGCACCAACAATCGGAGATGCTCTATTTAAGCATACTACAATCTCTAATGGCTGAATTTGAATGAACTATGTAACCTAAAAACCAATACACCTGCCTGTATTGTTCGTGATAGCTTAACCAACAAACTTAAATGAAAGGAGTGATTCTATTTAAACCGAACATATTTCTCTCTAACCCCAATTTCTTCGGCCTCTCTGGTTGCAGGGGTAAGGTTGCGTACATCAACCCTTCCCAGACCCCGCCTATGCTAGAGCTTCATGCACTGGATAAGCCCTATTCTAATCCCAAAATGCCCTTATCTTGTACACATCCTAACCCTCCTGAACATCTTTGGAAGCACAAATTAGAATTGAACAAGAAGATGAAAAATCACAAAACAATCTCATGACACCCTAATCCAAAGGTTAAGTGGAAGTCTGTAGGGATTCACTTAAAAACTGCAACTTAAGATGTAATCAAGAAGCTGCCTTACATGATTTTTTAACACCATAAATTAAAAATTGAAGGCAGCCGGCTCAATACTAACATTATGCTTCTACTTGGTCTGTTATACAGTTATATCCCAATCAGTTGGATAACTCTAATGGCTTGTTCAGTCTATTAATCTTCATTTCAAAGTCATCTCCAACTTATCATTCTCATATACAGTTGGGAGAGAAGTTGCATTTCATTGTATCAGGGAGAGCAAATTGAGAGGATTTATGAGAAAACAAAATGAAACAATGAGTTTGGGGTAGTGGGAACAATGGGGGAGAGGGGAGACCGAGTCGAAAAAATTGGCTTTACGTTAGATTGAAGGAGAGGGTGTTTTGGGATGAAGTTGTTTTTTTAAACGGGTGTGGAGCGAAAAATGGGACTAAAGAGAACTTTTCTGGGTTTGTTTAGAATCACTCAAATGAAAGTTGAAGATGTTTGTTAGAGACTTAGAGAGGTCACAATAAGGCAGGATAACTTAAGATTCTAATCCTGTAACAAGCTTTCTGCAAAGAAGCGATGCAATTTTTTTTTTCATCTACCCCAATTATCGCAAATAATAAAGGGAAAAAATATGACCTTAAAAGTGGAAAACCTTATGAAATACTTATCCATTTTTATCCCATTTGAGTAAACAAAAGAAAGTTAAGAATATTGGCTCTCCATTATTATCCTTTTCCATTTTCCTTTCTCTTTGCTTCCCTTGATAACTCCTAGAAGTCTACAACCAAACATATCATGGCAAAACGCCTATAATTCAGAATCTCCCTTTTGCTATTTCATAAGCTCTACTTAAATCACACAACGCGCGTGTGCAGTGGCGTAACCATGATTATGCATCACTGGGGGCAATATAAAGACAAAACTTTTGGTGACAACCAACCTCCAACATCAGTAGCGGAGCCACTGGTGACAGCCATCTGGTACAGTTGAGGTTAGTAAGAATACTGCGAAAGAGTCAATAGTATACCAATAACCATCCCCGACAAAAGTCAAATAGTGTAGCCCGTACATGAAAGAAGGGAAAGCAAATATATGTAGTTCATTGTTTGGTTCCAATGCACTCCCTGAAAATGGCTCCAAAAGTGCCCATTGTTTGGTTCTTTGGGCCTCTTTTATTGTTTGATTAAAGAAGAAGGGCATGCATTTTTTATGCAATCAAGATGGAAGACCAATTCTTGAGAAGGAAGGGAACACGCTCGAGCTATAGGAAAAGAGCTTGAAATACTGTTTTTTCTTTACATTTAGGGCCTAGTAGGATATTTTCTTGTTTTTTTTGCACTTAGGATTTCTTGTTTTGGTGTTTTTTTGTTAGGTTCCTTCCTGGTAAGGTAAGTCTTTAGGATGTGTGTCCTTAGAAGTTGCTCAGGGGTTGTTTTAGCAGCAGTAACAGTCAGCAGCCAGCCAGCAAGCAGCCGCCTTTCTAAGTAAAAAATAACGGCTACTACTCTTTTGTCATATTAGGCAGAGGTACTTCACCTGGAAGTAACCTCCTTAGAAGTTCTATATATGGGCTGTAATACATGTTTTAAGGGAGTTTTTTGATGAATGAAATTTCAGGTTTTAGTGTTTTGTTGTAGCCTTACAGTGCTGCCTTTTAGGATTTGGTTTTGAGCCCCATAGCTCGTGGATTTCGAGCCATAGTTGCTGAATACTGCAAGAATCAGTCCCAAAATCTGATTCGGGCATAGTTTCGGCCTTGATCCGTGTTAGTCGGGTCCATCTACGATTGTACTTGTTGGAATCTCCAACCAACATCAAGTTGGTATCAGAGCAAGTTAGAGTCCTTAGTTGCTGTCTACCACAAGTCTTCACAACATGGTAACAAACGCGGAACGAGATGAGAGGATTCAATCCCTTGATGGTAGGATTGGAACTATTGAACAAGCTGTTGAAGGTCTAAAGATTACCCTTGAAGATCAGAGAAAAGAAAACAATGAAAGGTTTCAACATTTGGAAGAGATGGTAGGCAATATTCTGAAAGAAGTTTCTGGTGGGAATCGTGGAAAAGGCATGGCTGACAAACCTTCCTCCTCATATGTTGCTGATGAACATGCATTTCAAAAACCATTTGAACCATTGCTCTCGCAGCCTACATATGCATTGGCACCCGTGACCCAACCTATGCATGCCCATAAACAACAAGGTCATAGTAATTTGAGTTTTGGAGGTTCAGGGCTTAAACAAGGAGATTTTCCCCAGAGAGGAGGACAGCAGTTTGCTGCCCCTAATCTTTATGGACTGCAGGCCATAACTTTGATTCGGGTGGACTGCAAGGGGAGTTTCCTGGTTTAAGGGACCAACATATTGGCCAAACAAATGTTAGAAATCTACCTGATAATTTTTGGATGGGAGATAAAGGGGTTAAACTAGAGGTGGCTGACTTTAATGGAAAGATGAACCCAGAAACTTTTCTCGATCGGTTGACTAGTGTGGATCATTTCTTTGCTTGGCATCAACTAACCGAAGGAAGGAAAGTGCAGTTTGCTAGTGCTAAATTAAAAGGAGCAGCACAAATGTGGTGGGCAAGAGCTCAAGAGGCAAATAGAAGAAGTGGTAGAGGTGAAGTGACTACATGGGATGAAATGAAAACTCTGTTAAAGGGCAGGTTTCTTCCCATGGACTATCAACAGAGTTAATTTCTAAAATTTCATCTTCTTCACCAAGGGAGTGAGAGTGTTGATGAGTACACTGAAAAGTTCTATGAGCTGTCCATGAGAGCAGGAGTTTATGAAGCTGAAGAAGTACTCGCAGCAAAATATAGAGTGGGGTTGCAAACTCCAATTCGTGACGATATGGCTGGCTTTAGGATATGGACAGTGGAGGAAGCATACCAGGTGGCATTACAAATTGAGGAGAAACTGAAGAGGTCATACACGCTGCCCAAACGATCCTCGAGTTTGGTTCCTACACCAAAATCAGCACGACAGCAATTCAAGACAACAGATGACAAGGCAAAAACAACTTGCTTCAAGTGTGGTGAAAAGGTTCATATTGCAAGCACTTGCCCAAGTCGTTAGATTACTTTAGCAAAGCAAGACAGTGAAGACGACGAAAGTGCTACTGAAGAAGACAAAAATGCAGAGGAACAAGTTGAGGTCCATGCTGATACAACCGGAGAGTTACTACTGTGTCAGATTAAGAAGCATGTACCACTCCCAAACGATGACTGGAAGCGTAACTCTGTATTTTGCAAAAGAGCTGTCTGTTATGGGCTGTATTGCACATTGATTCTTGACAATGGAAGCTCGGGGAACTTTGTTTCAAGAGATTTTGTTCAGCGATTGGGACTTAAAGAATTAGCAGTTGCTAGACCTTATTCAATATCATGGATAGGTCAAGGTAAAACGGTGAAAGTTAGCACAAGGTGTCTACTCAGTCTTTCAACAGGAGACTTGCTCGGCGAAAAAATATGGTGTGAGGTTGTTCCTATGTCAACTGCTCAAATTACATTGGGACGGCCATGGATGTATGATAAAGGTGGCAGGTATGGCATGAGGGAAAATACATATGCCTTCAAACATAAAGGCCGATGGATCACTCTCCAACCACGACGCAAGAAAGCTTCTCGAAGCCACTTGCATCAACATGTTCAATGCAATTCGCCAGAGCCGAATTTTACTCAGCCGGGGGGAATTGATGCAATCAAGATGGAAGACCAATTCTTGGGAGGGAAGGGAACATGCTCGAGCTATAGGAAAAGAGCTTGAAATGCTGTGTTTTTTTACATTTAGGGCCTAGTAGGATATTTTCTTGTTTTTTTTGCACTTAGGATTTCTTATGTTGGTGTTTTTTTGTTAGGTTCCTTCATGGTAAGGCAAGTCTTTAGGATGTGTGTCCTTAGAAGTTGCTCAAGGGTTGTTTTAGCAGCCAACCAGCAAGCAGCAGCCTTTCTAATTAAAAAATAACGGCTGCTACTCTTTTGTCATATTAGGCAGAGGTACTTCATCTGGAAGTAACCTCCTTAGAAGTTCTATATATAGGGTTGTAATACATGTTTTAAGGGAGTTTTTTGATGAATGAAATTTCAGGTTTTAGTGTTTTGTTGGAGCCTTAGAGTGCTGCCTTTTAGGGCTTGGTTTTGAGCCCCATAGCTCGTGGATTTCGAGCCATAGTTGCTAAATACTGCAAGAATCAGTCCCAAAATCTGATTCGGGCATAGTTTCGGCCTTGATCCGTGCTAGTCGGGTCCATCTACGATTGTACTTGTTGGAATCTCCAACCAAGTTACATCAATTTTCTAGAAGCCAAATAAGTTTTCTATCAAATAATAAGCAATTGCCATTTGATTTACTGAAGCAAGTAAGACATAAGGGCAAGCAAAAATATAGGGAATTTGAAATATAACAGCTTGATAATTTTTAAGAGTCCCACTTTTTAAAAAAAATGTTGCACAAAATGGAGAATGCTCTTATTAGTCCATTGACTGCACACACTCTCTAAATTAACGAACTTTTAGGAGAAAAAATTTGACCCCACTTAGGCTCGTGTATACACTTTAGGATTCAAATTTGACCCAACTTAGGCTCATATACACTTTAGAATTCAGGGAGTGCATTGGAGATGCCTAAGTAATTGTGGGTTAGCATGGTGAACTGCATGTGTTTGCTTTCCCTTCTCATGTAGCCCCTATTTTACTTTTGTTATGGACAGTTATTTGGTATACTATCAACTCCTTCGCAGTATTCTTATTGACCTCAATTGTACCATATGGCTGTCACCGATGGGCCTAGCGTGGCTCCACCACTAATGTTGGAGGTTTGGCTGTCACAAAAAATTTGGTTTTTATATTGGCCCCCAGTGACGCATATTCCTCGCTACGCCTTTGTTGTGATGGTGACTTGCATATTAGTTGTTACATCGTGAGAAATGAAGGGGAGCTTTTAGGTTTTGGAGTCCATTGTTCACCCACCACAACACACTAGTGAACGTAACTCATTGTCCATATTAGGTCAAAATTACTCACTTTTTGTAAATTTCATGCTGGATTTCTACTTCAATGGTCATTAACATTCCTTTTGAAAGTCATTCTTCTTTGAATAAGTATTTGATCAAGTACTCCTTTCTTGCTTTAATTTTTTGGTCCATATGTAAGCAAAAAATTAACACTTACGGACTTATGGATATCTAATTGATTTTTTTTTATTTACATAAATGATTAAAAAGTTAAGAAGTTAAAAAATTGTTTTGAGTATTGAAGTGGGACCTAGTATAGATCCTAGATAAAGTAGCTAGTGTTCACCATATTTTTCAGTCGTTGAACAAAAAATCCTCATATGTGCGTAGTAGCGCAAGCTAGTTGGTTATAATTATATACAACGCAATAATTATTTCATTAAAGTAAAACTAATACTACAAATTGAAAAAAATTAAAACGATAACGGGAAAAAGAAATGCAGAGTGTGGCCGTGCCCCCGGTGGGCCTAGAGTGGCGGAAAAGCACATTTGAAACACATCGCATACTTCCGAGAAAAAGAGAAGTGAGAGCGAGATCGTTAAATTGTTACATCGCAAAATCCTTACGCGGTTGCAGTATATTTAATTTAATACAATTGTGCACACAAAAAAAAATTGTCTTTTCCCACTTAATTTAATAAATTGTGTACTTTCCTTGTGCAGAGCTTTCGCTTACATCCTGGTTAGTGGCAACACTTCTAAAATAGATAATCAATGTGGCACACACACACAAACACATACACACAGGGTATTACCTTAATGGAGCAACAGAGCTCAGGCAGCGATTTCCTGTGAGCAAGAACGCTGGCCGCAATGTTCCGAGACAAACCCACAAACTGAAGGTCGCCGTTCTGATCGTAAACGGCGTACACTCCGGCTTCCGACGGGAATTTTCCGGGGATTTCGTCAGATTCCGGGGAAACTCCGACTGATTCAGTCTCGGCGAGCTTCTTGAGAGCAGAAAGGACGGTGGTTCGAAGGCGAGGTTTAGTTAGGGTTTTGGGTCCGAGAGATATAATGGAGGGGAAGAAATGATGGTGAGATGGCTTGGGGTGGGAATAGAACGCACGCTTGGGGGTTTTTATGTGAGAATAAGAAGAAGAGAGTAATAATCGTAGAGAGGAGGAGGAGGTGCTGCGGATAGATGGTGACGACAGATTGATTGTTGCCATTGAAGAGAGAGAGAGAGAGAGAGAGAGAGATTATCGACGAAGGAGATCCCCAGTGTGGGTGGATCGGGTTTCAGATGCTGGTGGAGGGTATTGTGGTTGTGGGCCTTGGTCTGGGGCTTTTATGTGCTAAAATGGCCCAATCATTAATAATGGATGGTTCATTCAAGAAAAAATAAAATCATATTGGATGGTGACTTGCACCCAAAAACGAATTGAGTCTAGTTTTTTTTTTTTTTTTTGGTCATTCGTCATTTCTAATTTATTACATGGGGAGGGAATGAGACTTGATCATGAGATGCAGTGAGGCATCCAAATGCTCTACCGCATGAACTAGCCACCACTTATAATTGAGTCTAGTTGAGTAACGAGTGTTTAATTGATTCTTAGGGTCACGGGAAATCAGTTTACCCATTAATTTAAGATAGTGAAATTAATTAAGACGCATATAAATTAACTTGAACGTCCAATTATAAAACAACACCAATCTTGACTTCACTCGAACACATGGGGCTATGTATGTCAAGTATTATCCCTTTTTGCCTCCAATATTATAACTATCATAAGAGGTAGAGAGTTGGTTAACAACTAAAGGGAGTTTAACGTCGTACTGAATCTAGACCCCTCACTTGGAAGCTAATGGATACTAATAGGGTGGGCTTCGTGCCGTGTTATGCCGTATTCGTATTGTGTCGAGCCGTGTTTGTGTCAAATCAGGTTCGTGTCAAAATGACCTGCTTAACTAATTATGTCGAAAAATATGAACTCTAACCCGACCTGCTTATTAATCGTGTCGTGTAAAGACCCGTAAATTTATTTATTTTTTTCCAGAAATAATGTTGGGGAAATGTGAGAAATTGCGTGAAATGTCTAAACTGTTTTAGTGTTGGATTATGTGGCGTTATATGTGTGTGTGTGTGTGTGTGTGTGGGGGGGGGGGGGGGGGGGGGACTCAATTGCATTACACAAGACACTTTTGGACTTGGGGGGTAATTATTTTTATGTTAAAAGGGTGCATGGGGTGTGGGGGGGACACACAC
>JAXBDA010003417.1:0-34810 GCA_036023075.1 Gaultheria prostrata
TGCTTTTAAAGAGTCAAAATTAAATTTAAAGAGTGGATGTGACAAAAAAGTGGATGGGTCCCTCCAAACAGTACAACTTTTTGATTAAAAGAGGACATAAATTACAAAATCTCCCCTTAATATGTCACTTCCACTCTTCATTTTAAAGAAAATGGCATGTGTTGGAGTTGCTCTAAATGAACAAAAGTTGAAAAAAAATTATAGCCTCGTTTAATGAATGAGCCAAACTTGAATCTTGTTTAGACTCGCAAACCTTAAGTATTTGCATATATCATGAGAATTTTATTTATAAACTTGAATATGTATAGATTGTATAACTTGTATAATAAATTTTTTATATTGTATGTATAATTAAACACTAACTTATAAATGTGTATGTTTTCATAGTTTTATACATGTATGAACTTATTTATTAGTAAAAAACAAAAATCTTATTTGCAAGTCTAGACCTGCATATATAAGAACCTAATATAAATACATTTATATTTTTTGCTTGTTAAGGTTCGTGAATAAGTTTAAATTCGAATTAAACATAGGCAAGCACGAACTCGTCACGAGTTTGAAAAAACCTTAACGAATGAATCTGAACATTCTAAAGTTCGACTCGATTCGGCTCATTAGCAATTGCAGCCCTTTATTGGTCCTAAGTCAATTCTGGATAATCCAAATAGATTCCAGAGATCTACATTCAATTTCACAATTTACTGTGTTTTTCCAAGCAATCTCAACTTGATTGACTTAATGGACTATAAGAAAATAAAATCTAATAGCATTCACCAACCAATTAAAGCAAAAAATGAATTTCTATTGCTTTAGCATCCGTGAGCGTATATATGGGTATCTCTAATGAGGCAAGAAATTAAATATAAAAATACAAAAGATTAACATAAATCAATCTGATATTTCAAGAGCTACAATGGGTCATTTTTTCCTTTGCTTCGTGATCGCCTTAGCAGTTACAGTTCAGCTTGGTTCCGCAGCTTTGGAAGATGTAAGGATTCGTATCATCGACGAACTTCCGAAATACTCTCCGGCATTGTTTGTTCGTTGTCAATCTAAAAATACTGATATCGAAATGCAGAAACTCTACAACGGTCAAGTTTTAAGTTGGAGATTCAGGAGCAGCTTTTGGGAAAATACGCTCTATTTCTGTCATTTTTATTGGGGTTACAAGAACAAAATCTTTGATGTTTTTACAATGCAAAATAGTTGCCAAGTGTGTGAATGGGACGCCGCATTTCGACTGCTTTCTATTTCAGCAATAATAACAAGACTTGGGAGAAATTGAATAATTGGATCTGATTACTATTGTATGTGATAAGAGATGATGCACTCTTAGGCCTTAGCCTGCTATGGTTAAGTACAAAACGCGGGCATTCCCAACAAACTCCCTAAATTGGCTCTTATCTCTATTTTAGGGAGTCAAATCCCAAAGTTAGGCTCCAAGAGACTCCCTAAACCCCTCCCTAAAATACAAAAATGAATAGTACCTCCCTAAACCCCCCCCATTTAGGGAGGCACTATTCACTCCCTACCCATTTTTTTATTATTTCTCTCTCTCCTTCCCCCTCTTTGCCGGTTGCTTTCTCTTTTCTTTTCTTTTTCTCTCTCTCTCTCTCTCTTGTCTCTCTCTTACTTTTCCCCCATATATTATATTTTATTAAAAATAGGGAGAGTAATAGAGAGTGTTGTTGGAGTGTTGATAGAAAAAGTGTCAAGTTATAATAGATATATGAACTGTACACTGCCTAATTTACAAACTCATTGTTGGGGTTGCTCTAATGAGTCATATATGTAAGAGCATCCGCACCAATCTCTCTAAATTTTGGACCAAAATACATCCTAAATGACCATTTTATTATTTTAGCTAGTCACTTTTATAATATATTAGACTCTTTATTCTAACTATATCCTATAAATATCTCCTTATTATTTTAATATAATATTGAAAAGTTACCGAGTGGGCCAAAGTAAATGTAAAGCAAACAGCCAAACATTGGATATAACGCCAGACAGCGCCTCGTTGGAAGGAAAGAGGCCAGAGTAAATGCACAGGAAATTGGTAAAATATTATGGGGCGAGTGAACAGTGGTTCTTTGGAAGAAAAGAGGCACTGTAGCTCAGGTTAACTCTTAGGTGGATTAAGCGAGGCTGGTAAAGCAGGATTTTTAGTGTTTTGCTCTTCACTTTAACGTAGAAGAGATAGTAAAGAGAGAGAGGTGGATGCTCTAATCTCATATTGTCTATACTTCTATTTATACTCCTCTGCATAAAGTTCAACATATTATGATCATCCTCGAACCCAGGATCGTCTCAGACTTTTCAGAAAGCTAAAGCAAAAATTAAAGTTGGGTCCTCATGAATTTTAACAAAAAAAAAATCACCTTTTCAAAAACGGATACATGTATTCATCCATAATAAAAAAAAATTACGTACAAAACAATAAAACTGAACATTATATAATTCAAAAGTATCACTTACTAAATATCAATAAGTCCAAACATCATAACTTCCAAACATCATTAATGTGACTCATTAACCAAACATCATGTGAGTATACTAGTATATTACTTCTGTTTATTTTTTTGAACTGAAGTATATGAATATTACTTCTGTTGAGAGGAATGACATTCATTTTGGTTGTCCTTCGAGTCTTCGACTGCTTTTTGTATATCATATTCATATAGGAAGCATTAGGAAATTTTGGTCTAACTTATTTATCTTAGCTTACTTTTGTTTCTTTTAAACTTGTCTTAGATTTGCATCACGATCTTTTTGGGTTTCTTATTTGACTTGGCGAGAGTAATCTAACAAAGTTAAAATTACGGTAATTTTTCTTAAAATGTAATTAAGGACAAAAATAATCCGAAGCATTTTTTTGGTCTTTTTCGAAAAAATTCAAGTTTGATTACAATTTCTACATTTTAAAATTTGTTTGTCGACAACAAACAAATGATCTAAAAATATTGAATGCAAAACTAATATAATTTAAGAAAATAAAGAAAAAAATATGGCCGTCTGGTTGGTTGTATATAACATGTTTGAATTTTCTTGTCATTAGGTTACGGTCAAGCCTGTATTATAGTCTCACGGGTGTTTAGTTATTTCATGGTCCTGACGTGGTGTCCTAATATTCTTATCCTGGTTATCCACCATCATATAGAATAATTACTACTCGCAGGTACCCAACACTAGGAAAAACTTTTGGGTGACTAGCGGGCACCACGTGGCCGTGCCCGAACACTCATTCCTGACGTCCAAAAGTGTTTTGGACGGCTGAGATGGGTGCTTGGGCATCATGTCCAACACAAGGGACATCATGTCCAATAGTCCTAGCAACATCGTTCATCTCAATGACAATCGAACGGTGAATATTTTTGCTAGAGAACGAGAATGCTACATACACTTCCGGGTCACAAATGTCCAAAACGATGTCATTTTTGGACCTGGGTCGCCAAATTTTATTTTTAGTTTTCCAAAAACCCTTCCCTTCTTCCCAACTCGAAAGTGTTCACACACACACACACACACACACAGAAGAAGAAGAAGAAGATCACCACCACCACCCGCCACACCCACACAGACAAGGACATCTCCCACTTTGGCCACCACCACCACCACGTCCGTACGCCGACGAGATTCGAACCTCCACGGTAGCCTATCCCTATCTCTCTGTGTACGAACACCGCCGCCGCCTCCACGACCGCCAAACACCACAACCATCACCACAAACTCTTCCACTTCCCAAAATTCTCCCATTCCCCAGAAACGCTATGAAGTACGTTAGTGATATGTTATATACTCCCTCCGTTCCAATTAGTTTGTCAATTATTCCATTTTCTGCTACGCCTTAAATTGTTTATATCTTTCAATCTATAATGTTTTTCACGGTTTCAAAAACTTTGTATAATAGATTTAATCGTGAACTATCAAACAAGATCCATATTGCATATATTTGGAGATCAATATTAAAATATATAAGTGATCGAAAACTGACACGATTATCAAAAATTGACAAACAAAATGGGACGGAGGGAGTATTTTTTTTTCAATTTTTGAATAGTAAACATGGTTTAGAACCGGAAACCGAACGAAACTGGACCGGTCTAATGGTTTGGTGTGGTTTCATATTGTTGTGCCAAAACCCGAAGTATGAGAATATAAACAAATCAACAATAAAACAAGACACAAGATTTACGTGGTTCCCCCTCAAGCACGAAGCTCTAGAGGTACGTTCACAGGGAAGAGCATGAGGATTCACTATCAATGGGGAGAAATACAAAGAGACGGCTATACCCGTAACTCTAATTGAAGCATCCAATAGACATCTAGGAACAAATCTCTGTTAGAAACCCTAACAGAGCATCAATGTCTCACATAGACAAAAGAGACGACTTCAAACCCTAGATATCTCCAATCCCAAGAAATTACTAACCAATGGAACAACCAAGAAACCCTAACACTACGGGGAACCCCATGGGGGCTCCCTCAAATGGATTCACACAAGAAGTCCAAAGCCCTAGGAGGCCACAAGGCTCCTATTTATAAGAAAACACAGAAAATTAGGTTAAACCCACAAAAACGCGCAGCCGCATGCATTCCATACGGAAGTCGGTCAAAAACCGCCAGGGCAGACTTGATTCTCGCCCGGGCGGGATTTCCAGAAAAATGCCGAAATCCCGAATCTGCCAAAACCGCTCGGGCGGACTTGATTCATGCCCGGGCTGGATTTCCAGAAACAAAAATCTCGGTCCAAAATTGTAAACTGCTTGCGACGAATTTCTGTGCATTCTTCCAAACGTCAATTCAAGGCACAAAACTCTAACACATATGCGTAACAGTCTTGTTATGGTTCTCAATTCTTTGGAACAATTAGATATGGTTAATTTGGTTCTTGGATTTTTACAGATCGGTTCAATCCGGACCATGTACACCCTCAAATAGAATTGGCCTTCAATAATTTTTTTTTAGAAGAACCTAAGAGGAATGTAGTCCGTGTTGTGCACTAGGTGCATGACACCGTGCCATGCATCCCATCAGCCCGTTTGTTGCGAAAACGCACGGCTCGGAACAAATCCAAACAATGGCTCTCACATGGGGGTGGATTTAATTCGAGCCGTGCATTTTCGCGACGGACAGCCGAATGGGTGCATGACACCGTGCAATACACCTAGTGCACGGTAGAATCCCCAATCCCTGAACTAAGAAGTAACTAGAGAGGAACTGGGATGCACTAGTATATTAAATAGGCCAGGGTAATCAACTACTTCCACATTTAAGTTACCGTTCAGATGCGGTAGTTCCAAAACATTGATTATCATTGAATACGCATAGGAGTACTAGAAATTACGCCAATTCCAAAAGATTAGAAAATACGTTGCCAACTCTTTCTACGCCAGTTAAATACATATAGTGATACTAAAAAATACGATGCCAATTTTTCTTTTCTTTTTTTTTTTTTTTTTTGCTAATTAAAAGGGTGGGACCGTGGGTGGAGAGACTAGACTTGTCTCGGGAACATAGTCATAACATTTTTTGCCAGTGGTGAATTAGTACCACCCGTTGAAAGAGAGACGATCATAAGGCAAACAATTTTTTGTGCTTTCCGGCTTTCTGAATCCTACATGTAGAATTAATTACATACGTATAATGCTTCCCCTTTTCCAAGAGTGATTAGTGCCATGGGACATAGGTACATGCTTCAACACTTGTCTTGATCAATCACAATGCGTGGCGGAAAAGAAATCTAAGGCACTAATCGAGTTACGAATTTTTTTAAACTGATAACAAGAAAAATTAGGGCATGGCCGTTCCTCAACAATGCGGATTTATGTGAGATCTACGCATTTATTTATTGGGGAACAGGGGAGGTGCTGCGCAGCGTGCTGTGCGGTCAATTCCGGCGCCGCGCCGGCATCGTTCCAACAATCGGAGACGTCCACCGTGTAGAGCTCGTTGAGCACTACATTAGTACTAAAAATCAAGTCGATTGGATATCGTTAAATGCCTCATCGGAATACATATGTGTTGGAAAAAATTGGAGCACATAAAACTTAAAACATTGGATGAAAACCATTGAACCCATTTTTTTCAAGTTATTTGTGCGCCGATGAGGCACTTAACGATATCCGATCGAGTTGATTTTTGATGCACATGTAGTACTTGACGAGCTCTACGCGTTGGACGTCTCCGATCGTTGGAACAATGCTAGCGCGGCGCCGAAATTGACTGCACAGCACGCTGCGCAGCACCTCCCCTGTTTGCATTAGCACCCAGCAATCGTGGAACAGGGACTGCAAGTCATTGCGCTAGCTGGTTACACCCAGAGGCCCTTGGGAATTGCACCACACTAGATTACTACCTGCTTTGGTTTTTGTGCAGTATAGCACACTAGCAAAGACTACATGACGGGGTGATTATTCACTACTATCGGAGCACGTTAGGTAGTGTTCAAATGTGTTTTATCCACCACACAATTGTGTGGCCGCACATGCTTGGTGGTTAAACTTCACAAAGTATAATGGAAAGGGTTCTTGAAGCACGGAGTGACGATGCTCTAGAAGCAATTATTAATTTCTCCATAGCAAAGGACGAATCAAAATTACTAAACGTAAGCACGGAGAGAATTAAATTGAACAAAATAACGCTAAAAATCAACTCCGATGGGATAGCGAGTCGATACTCGCCTACTCTTTCATACTCGTATACTTCTTTCTGTAATAGGCTTTCTCCTACGGTACTCGCCAAGCGCTTGTAATATTTTTTAGGGTAAATGACTAAAATGGTCCCTGTAGTTTGGTTTTTGTTTCACTTTGGTGCCTAAGATGGGATAACGAGTCGAGCTCGGGTAGCTTGTAGTAATTTCTCCATAAACTTTGGATAATATTGATTTTTTTTTTTGTTACTTCATACACATGTTTATCCATATTTACGATAATATAAAATGGAAGAACATGTTTTATGATCTGATTTGGCTATTGGCTGAAAGTTTGCTTGTCACTATATTTGTCATTTAAATTTGGAATAATTTCAATAATTATATTAATATGCATATTATGTGCATTTTCTTTAGTGTGTCATATTCAAATACTCTTTCTGTCCCAATTAAGGATGTTCATTTTCATTATTCACCACTCTCACGAAATTATTTTTTAATTGATAATCCTTTTTATATGCAATATAGATCTTATTCGATAGATTCCATTTAGTTTATTAAATAAATTTTTAAAAATCATTTAAAGTGTTAAAATTCCCAAAAATGGGGAAAAATCAGATATGTGAATAGTGAAAATAGAGATCTCTATTTTGGACGAGAGTAGTGATTTTATAACAAATTAGTCAAATGGTTGCACATAATCTAGTATTCTGATTATGTCACTTTCAAGATTCATAATTTATTTTTCTCACATTCACCAAAAACTCTAACAAATTCTAATTTGAGTTTTCAGAATCTTGATTTCAAAATCTAAAATCCAACAAATAATTGAGATCGACTATGGGTAAAGAACTTTGATACCGAACATGTACAGATGGTGTGTGGGGTTGGGGCGGCTGCACCTTTGTTCCAGAGGGCTCAAGCGAACCCTCTGTATTCTGATTAAATCTCTATCTTTGTTCTACAACAAGTGACTAATCTAATTAGCTTTCCACTTGTTAAGTCAGTAACAAAAAGACAATTTGTTCCGCTGGTTTTTTGGATTTCACTGAATTATTACACGTAATGATAACAAAAAGTCAACTTATTTCTTCAGCTAGAGGTGTCAAATGGGCCATGTCGTGCCGGCATGACCCGTTTAATTTCATGCCAACCGTGCTTCGTGCCGTGTCGTGCTGACCCATTTACCAAATCGTGTCGTGCCGTGCCAGCTCATTTTCTTAATCGTGTCGCGTCGTGCAATGCCATTTTTTAATTGTGTCGCGCCGTGCACGTGCTAGCACATCTCCGAATTTTGTCGATTTTTTTTTTGGTATAATCTAGTCGAGTTTCATCATATTTTTTTTTTGTATAACTATACCTATATTTTTGGAACAAACATAAAAAAGAATTTAACAAACATCAGTAGGAATTTAATCGGACGAAAAGTATCATTAAAAAAAAACAAATTCTGTCCCGATCGATAAGCTTTCTAAACCTGATCGAGAAGAAACTTTACACGATTGATTTCATTGATATGAACAACAAAATCAACGGTTTGATTGTTAAAATATTTTCAGCGTATTGAGATTCACAAAAGATTCGTATTGACTTATTAAAAACCATATAACATATAATTAGAAAATCTATCATTCAAAATTAATTTTTTGGTACATTAAAAATTAGTATTTGTTGTGCCATTCCCTGGGCCGTGCCCCGTGGGGTGTCGTGTCGTGTCTAGCGCACTTCGTGTCGTGCCCGTCTAAACCTGTGCCATGCCGGTCTAAAATCGTGTTCGTCTAAAACTGAACTGTGCCACATTTAAACGTGTCGTGCCCATCCTAGCACAACCAGTATATAGCAAATGGATGTTTCATTTGTGAAACAAACATTCTGTTTTAAGGCGTCTTTGTGAACCATTAACGCCTATTTTGGCCTAATAACTAATAAGTTAAGTATGTTTTTTGCCTTTTAACTTATTATGGGAAAAAGCAATAAACTTTTCTGACTTATTTTGACATAAAAAGCTGTAGAAATTATTTATTATTTCAAAACAAATTACTTTTGTTAAACTCAAAGAAATTATTTATTATTTCAAAACAAATGACTTTTTTTATTATTTCATAACTGATATAGCGCAATCTGCGATTATTCTCTCGTTCTAAGCGAGAACTTCTCTCTCTTGAAAGAGAGTTTCTCTAGGGTTTCTCCTAGCCTTCTCCTACTCAGCCACCTCATCCCCTTTCTACTTTCCACCCGACCTCCATCCCTACCTCCTCGTCCTCTCTACAAATCGGCCTCCCTTGGGGGGGGGGGGGGGGGTCCGCCTCTTGGCTCCACCTCCCCTCCTGTCCCACCATCCCACCGCCCTACCCTCACCACTGCGCTGCCCCACTCTTTAAACAAGTCAGGTCTCTCTCCCTCTCATCTCCATCACTTCTCCTCCACGCAACCCTCCATCTCTCCCCTGCCTTGTTTTGGGATTTAAGTTGACTCAATGGTGAAGTTAGGGCGGCCCGTGCCCCTCAAGCGAATATTTTTCCCGGAGCCAGTATGCGGCGGCTACGGCTCTGGATCTTGATCGTTAGTTGGAGAAGCAGCTGGTTTGGCTAACTTGGTGTAACTCAACGTCTTACGATGCAACTCAGTGGGGCAACTCAGCGGGGTGACTCGGCAAGGCGACTCAGTTTTATTGGGTTCTCTCCAGTTGGTTTTTCTTTGTGTTTTTTTCTTTCTTTAGGTTTGTCTGTAATTAGTTTCCTGGAAGTGTTGATTTCATTTGGGCTTTAATTGGTTTGGATCGTGCCGTATGTTACTATATAGCTTGGGTAGGACCCTATGCATCGATCCTCTTATGGATCTGCGTTTGTTCTGCAGTGTGAGTCTCAGAGCCCCATGCCCGGCGTGGTTTCTTGTGGTGTGCTCGTGTCCGAATTTTTGTAGTATAGGCTCTTTTCCATTTTCATATTGAAATCTTGTAAGTGCCGAATGGCTTGAAATTATTAATGACACGATTTCCCGTTCAAAACTCAAAAAAATAAAAAATATACTTAACTTAGAGGGCGTTTGGGAGCCTATTTTTCAGCTTTTCATTTTTAACTTTTTGGCTTTTTGATTTTTTGGATTATGACCAGAATGACTTTTGAATCAGGGATGAGTGTTTGAGAGAAATGTGCAGAATGCATTTTGGGAGAGAGAGATGGGAGAAATCCATAAGTAGAAGTTGAAAAGGAGGTGTGAACCTCTTTTTAATTTCTTCTCTCTATCCCCAAAAATGGAGAAACAGTTTTTGGGAAAACTCTTTCTCCCCTTGGCTGCCAAACACCCATAAACCAAAAAACAGAAACCAAAAAATCAAAAAAGAGGCTCCCAAACGGAGCCTTATTAAGCCAAAATAAGAGCATCTCCACTCCTACACCAAATATTTCACCAAATTTAAATTTGAGTAAAAATCACCAAAAAATCCACTCCACTCCTTCACCAAATTTGTTCAACACCAAGTTTACTCAAATTTTTCACCAAATTTGTTCAATACCAAACTCAACATCAAATTATCAACGGCTATATTTGTTCAAAGCAGGTGTACTATTTGTTCCTTGTTTCCGCAGTAGAGGAAGAAGATGATGAAAAGAAAATTGTTCACTGCAAGTTTTGGAGCCAAAATGGAAAAAAAAAAAAGAAGCTGTTTTGTCAAAATTTTAACTGGAATTTGGTAAAAGAGTGGTTTTCCATTGGAAGAGGTGATATCAAATCAAGTTTTTGACCAAATTTTTACTCAAATTTGAGAGAGAATTTGGTGCAGAGATGCTCTAAGCCTAAAATCACCTACAGAGCAAGGCCTAAAACTTCTCCATTACGGTTTGACAGTTGTATCACCATGACAACTCTGTTCTTTGGAACCACCAGCACTGGATACCTTCCCCTCTACCTTTATAAACAATGTCACTGTCTCCCAGACAAAAGACGCGGCATTCCAGCCTGGCACCCGCAACATTTCTCTCTCTCTCTCTCTCTCTCTCCTCTCACAATAACTACGCATGCCAAAATACCGTAACTACCCCCCCCTGCTTTCATTGGAGATGGATCCTTACTAAAGAAAACATGATGGATTCTTTCATGAACCGGCATGGTTCAGGGTTATTCCAAGTGTATTTTTTAAATAAATTAGTTTCTCACAATTTTAAAAATAAACTGTTTAAAAAGATTTTGATGATACAAATCGTTCAATTTTTTTATTTATAAAATGGTCTAAAAAATTGAGTAGCTAAAAATTGCACTAATCAAATATCAATTGATATGGTTTCCAAATACATTTTATTTTGATATAAATAAGTGAAATAGATTCCGATCCCGTGTTGAAACTTATATTTTGCAACATAAAAGCTTCCAAAATCATATCAATCGACATATAACTACCGTGATTTTATAACGTAGTCAATATGTTCAATAAATTTTAAATAATTAAAACAATTCCAATCATCAATGTAGAACCGAAAAGTATTACTCATGGATAGATATAATGGCGGGAGTGGATCCATTTTCCATACAGAATAGTGTGCAATAGCAGTGGAGTACAATACACACAGATCCAAATACCGTAACTACCCCTCCCCCTCTCGTTATCTCTCTCATCATCCCAATCCCAAAATGACCACACTACCAATCACCTAACTTAACTATTCCCTCCCCCACCCCACACTCTACCATGCCACCAAATCTCCACCTCCTAACCGCCACCGCCACCCTCCTCCTCCTCCTCCTCCTCCTAATTCTACTACATTCTCCGGCGGCGGCCTTCACCAAACCCCTCCCGCACTTCCGCGAAGCCCCAGCCTTCCGTAACGGCCAAGAATGCTCCAAACCCAACCCAACCACCACCACCGACACAATCCACATCGCCATGACCCTTGACGCCACCTACCTCCGCGGCTCCATCGCCGCCGTCTTCTCCGTCCTCCAACACTCCACCTGCCCCCAAAACCTCTCCTTCCACTTCTTCCTCTCCACCGCCCTCCACCACCACCACCGC
This sequence comes from Gaultheria prostrata, assembly GCA_036023075.1. Classification (NCBI taxonomy): domain Eukaryota; kingdom Viridiplantae; phylum Streptophyta; class Magnoliopsida; order Ericales; family Ericaceae; genus Gaultheria; species Gaultheria prostrata. Next base: position 11,664 of record JAXBDA010003417.1, read on the forward strand.
CTCCGCCTCCGCACCACCATCCTCACCACATTCCCCTACCTCTCCTTCCACCTCTACCACTTCGACCACAACCTCGTCAAGAACAAGATCTCCTCCTCCATCCGTCGCGCCCTCGACCAGCCCCTCAACTACGCCCGGATCTACCTCGCCGACCTCCTCCCTCACTCCGTCCACCGCATAATCTACTTCGATTCCGACCTAATCGTCGTCGACGACGTCGCCAAATTGTGGGGGATCAATCTCAATGGGAAAATACTCGGTGCGCCTGAGTACTGCCACGCCAATTTCAGCTCCTATTTTACCTCTGGGTTCTGGTCAAACCCGATTTTCTCAGAGTTTTTTCAGAATCGGAAGCCGTGTTATTTCAATACTGGGGTGATGGTCATTGATCTTGATAAGTGGAGAGAGGGGAAGTTTACGGAGAAGCTTGAGGTTTGGATGCGGATTCAGAAGAGATACAGGATATATGAATTGGGTTAGTTTTGCATATTTTTCAATTTTCACATTCAATTTGATTATTTCGTTTTACTAACATTTCTTCCTAAGTAAGGAATTCCTTTCCTTGAATTTTAGTATTACTCCATGTGTTCCAAACTCTTTTTGTTTTCTCCCACAAGGTTGTCATACATTAGCAGGGATTAGACGAGAATTTATGAGGTAACAATTGAAATGCCTCATAAACTCGAACTCTAGACCTTCCCTTAGAGTATCTATAATGACATAATCAAAACATCTAAATAACTTAAGTTAGCAATGTTTGTCTAAAAATTAGCTCACATTGGCATAATCAAAGTTAACAACAACCTTTTAGCCAATAATCAAATTTTGGCATTGGATAATCAAAATTAACAACATTTTTCCAATAACCAAAACTCAATAATCAAATTTTGGAGACCGATTCAAATGATTGCCTCTCGTTCGCCTCCAAAGCAACAACATTATCTCTCTATTTTTCAAATATTTACTTCAAAACTCAATATTTTTTTACACTTTCTAAAAAATTTGAAATTATCAATTTTTAATCTTTACCAAAATATGTTCAAGATTGGTCTCATTTTAAAGGTATTGTGAATATCTTTTAAATGATACTAATATCATAAAAAGTATATGTATAAATTTAAAATTGTGTCTATTTTATGAATAAAAATAGAGTGAGTAGTACCTTTTTTTTTTATTATGGATACAAAATACCATTATGACACTCTACACTGTTAACTTTATAAATGTCTTGTATGGATAATCAAAGGTTGATGTGACAATTTTTTATTATCCAGTTTTGATTATACCATTGGTGATGCTCTTATAAGCCAATAAGTCAATGAGCACTACTGGATGGAAGTGGAGATGGTGTAGTACACTTAAAGCGCCGTGTAGCGCATAGGTGAATCTTCCAAAAATATTTTCAACGGTCCTAATTTAGAAAAAACTTTTGGACGGCTGGAATATTGCACTAATGCATAGCCTGATTAGTTAAAAGCCATATATGTTATTCCAAAATGTTGACCATTAGGAAAAAATTGCACTCCATGATTTTGATATTTGAAAATAAAACATTTCCCGGAATAGTTGTTGAAACTTTTTTTGGCCAAAAAATGTTTAGTATTTTATTTTAAAAAATTTCAAAAATTCATGCACAACAATTTCTTATTTTAATTAAGGGACGGACAAATTGAGATAGAGCGAGTAAGACGCTACTTGTTTTGGAGGGGACGAGTAATTTGTCATTAATTCTTTTAGGATAAATATTAGGAATTTTTGGTACTTTCCTTATGCATAAATCATTTTTGGTAGTGCCTAATTTGCCTTTTTAAACTTAATGATGAATTTGATATCTTACCAAAATAACGAAAATAAATGTAGTATGAAAATGAATGCCAATTATTTTCGTATCCTTTTTATTGAATGGTCCTCATTTAAGAAAATCTCGAACTTCGTAGTATCTGGCCACCAATTAATAACACAATTGACCAAGATTTTTATTACATGGGAAATGTGTACCAGGGCGAATATAACGATACAAAAGAGGATCAAGTGCTTACTACTGAGTATTATTAATTTGGTTGACCTTTTTTGTTTGGTAATTGTAATATAGATTTTGGTTGACCTTTCTTTTTTTAATTGTAATAAAAACTCATTTATCATCCTGAAAGTTTGTTAAAAAAATCTGTCATACTCCCTTTTTTCCATTGCTTTTCAACTGGGACAATCTTTGCAATTTCAGTCGAGCTAGTGTTTTCGGTCACAAAAAAATCGGCTTTCAATACTGCTAATTTAGAGAAGGATCGCATGTCTCATTCATAACGAATAATTATTCATGGCAGTGTCCAAAGGCCATCCAATAATTTTCCCCCGCATTGATATGAAATATGACATCCCGTGACAGATTTTACATTATACATTCCTTCATCAAAAGGTTATTGTGTACTGTCTTTGTCATTTTTTTTGTTTTAAGTATCATTTTTATATCCCAATATGTTTTTCACATTCATGCATTTATGATTTATCTCCGAGCAAATAAACCGAGTCCTAAATTTCGCGTATTTGTTCCATAATTGCAGGTTCATTGCCTCCGTTCCTACTAGTTTTCGCCGGAAATGTAGAACCGGTCGAGCACAGGTGGAACCAACACGGTCTAGGTGGAGACAACCTCGAAGGACTATGCAGAGATCTGCACCCTGGTCCGGTGAGCCTCCTCCACTGGAGTGGCAAAGGGAAGCCATGGCTAAGAATAGACTCCAAGAAGCCTTGTCCGTTGGACAGCCTGTGGGCCCCCTATGACCTATTCCGTCACGAGCCTTTGTTTTCAGACAGCTAGCCGATAATGTAGCCCTGACTATGGGTACATTATTTTGGAAACACCAAATGTATACAAATAATTCGATCTGTTTAATTTTGTTTAAAATAATCTTTCTATTAAAAGTCTCGGCTCAATCCGTTATAGGTTTTGGGCGTGATCAATTTATTCGATTTTTGGTTTTTGCAAACCTAGGAGCCAAAAATTGAATGAATTAATTAAACCCCACGTGATTGAGCCGACTCTTTTAAAAAATCTTGAAAAATAAAATTTTAAATAAATTAAACGTCTCGAATCATTTGTGTAGTATCCACCTCGGGTTCTACATAGTTGTACATTTCTTAAATTTTGCTACTCCCTCCGTCCCATATTTATTGTCCATTTTCGCTATTCATTGCACCTCAAAAAATTGGTTATATCTATCAATGTGTAATGTTGTATATATTCAATATGGATCTTGTTTGATGGTTCTCGATGAGTACTATTAAACAAAATTTTCAAAATTGTAAAACACATTATAAATTGAGAGATATAAATAATTGAAAAATAGCACGCAAACCCGTAAATGGATAACAAATTTGGGACGGAGGGAGTATGTTGATGCACTGGATTGAAACGTCCTAGCCCACGGGTCTGTTTGGAAAAAGACGGAAAAGGACAAAAGGATAAGGGAATGTAACAGGGGTGATTTGGAAAAAAAAAATAAACTTGTTTTTTGGTTTATTGGTTTATGTAACAATAAATCAAAAAACTCATTTAGTTCAACTTGTGGTTTATTCCACTGTTTAAAGAGAACTCATGTGGTTTATTTGCCAAACCACTGTGGTTTATTCCCCAAAAAAAACAATTCCTGTTTTTTTGTCAAACCACTGTGGTTTATTCCTCCCAAAATAAACCAAAACACAAATTTATTTTTTTTTGCCAAATCACCCCAGAGTAGTGGTGACGTGTTTGGAAAGGGTAGTATCGGGATTCGAAATGGTTTTTGGGGTTTTGTTAAGGTGGGGTAAAGACACGGGCGTTACCGACGTGATTAATTGTCGGGAAAGGAATGTGATAATGGTGCGGTAGCTGTGGTGACGTGGACGATGGCGATTGGTGCATTGTGTATGGTATATACTACTAGTATCTAGCGGTGTACTTGTGTTTGGATTTTGTGAAGATTCGCTGATGACTTTCATGGTGTTTTTCTGTATTGTGAGGGGATGACCTGTCTCAAAAAACACAGTAAACTGGTTTTTGATTTTTTAGTTAGTGGAACGGGGCCTTATTTTGTTGTTTTATTGGGTGGACAGTAAAATGTTCATGTTCTTTTGGTTAATTTTTTCTTGCTTTTCAGCTTCTATTTTGGATGTTTGCTCGTTTTGGCTTCGTGACCAAGTTATGGTTTTTCTTTCAATTTTTATAAATCTTCTTAGTTACTCCATTATTATTTCCTCCGTCCTATATTGTCTCCTTATTTTTTTATTTTATTTTGGGTCGTCCTATAAAATGTTTGATTCATTTTTAAAAATAGCAACTGAAAGGAGTTGCAATTTAGTACAACCTCCGTCCAAAAAATATAGTCCATTTTGAGAGTTCGTGTCATTTTTTCAATGTAATATATCTTATAATCTATAATGTTTTAGGTGATTTTGAAAACTTTGTATTTTAGATTTAATTGAGATCTATCAAATAAGAACCATATTGCATATGAGATGTATTACCGATTGAAAGATATAATCAATTTTTTATCCGGTTAGAATGGAACGAGGGACTATATTTTTAGGACGGAGGGAGTATCTCCTTTCATTTGAAACGTATTTTGTTATTTTTAATGGATATTGTTTGTATGGAGACGGAAAAGAAGTGGGATGGGAGTAAAGTGAGAATGGTGGTGGGTGGGTTCGTTACAAGAGTGGAAGGGTGGAAGATAAAGTGAGATTCTTATTTTTCTCTACTCTCTCCGTTCCAAATTAATGGTCATGTTTCACTAGTTGTTACCTCTCGAAAATCATTCATAACTTTTAATCTATGGTGCTTTTTATATCCAATATGAATCTTCTTTGATTGATATCAATAAATTTCATAAAACAAAATTTTTGAAATCATAAAAAATATCATAGATCGTGAAATGTAGATAATTTGTTGAGTGACTGCCGAAAAAGGATCATTAATTTGGGACTGAGTGAGTAATTTTTTTTACAACTGGATGTTCGGGTTAACTTGTGCGCACTCCGACTAATTTGGGATCCCTGAAGGTAACGACCGGGCATAATCCCCAGTGGCCCTAAGAGTTTGTTGGCAACAGAAATTGAATCTGAGACTTTATATGAAAACAAACCCCTAAATCCCAAGGTAAAATCATTTTGCTCACCTCCGGGCTACTTTTCGCGTAACTCAACTGGAGTATTTTTTTTTTTTTTGTAGGGTAACGTATCACCTTTTTGCACTTGCAAAATTTCCAATCGCCGGGCCTTGTTCGTTTGGGTTTTCGGAACCGGGTTTCGAAAACCCTCCCTTGTTCGGTGTTCCAAATGAGTTTTCTGCCCTTTTATTTTTTGAAGGGTTTTGAGAACCAGTTCTCAAAATCCCATTTGGGTTTTCAATAAGGGTTTTCAAGGGTTTTGAGAACCGGTTCTCAAAAACCCTTCCAAACAAGGTGATTTCTGGACTCGCACACATGCAGTGCTACAGGACCACAGGTATTTGTCTAATTTTATTTTCCAACAGCAGAAAATTGAAATCTTATTTTTTTTGTTGGCTTTTGTTAACAAGTTAATGGTATAAATGATGAGACAAAAGTACCCTCTACTCTTTAGTCTCCTCCCCACTTAGTTTTTTAACCTGTATAATTCTTTTGCCCGTTCAACTTTCCTAAATTTTTCAACAGCATGGGCAGTTGCAGTGACAAATTTTTTTTTTGTGTTAAATTTTTATCTTGGGCTCCGTAGGGGCACACGTGACGTGGCGTGCCAATCTTTGCCGTCGTAAAGTGTTTTGGACGGCCTAGATTTCTCCCACCCTCTCTCCTATTTCTCGCTTTAAAATTTAGGCCGTCCAAAATATTTTTGAACGGCCGAGATGCGCGATGGGTACCTCCATGTGGTACCCGTCCGGCACCCAAGTTTTTCTCGTGAAAATGACATGCATTGAAGGACAATGAAAACATAAGGAAAAAAAAAGATGGAAAAAAGGATACTACAAGGTCCGAACTGGATTAGAGGACAACTTGGGGCATGCCGGCCCACATACAGCTTTTCTATACCCACTTGAAAGGCCCATGGTCCGTAGTAACCTGGAATAAGCCCAAGGTACAAATTCATAGGTGGACCAAATGAACCTCTAAACAATAATAGAGAGGAAAGAGATGACAAGATTTTTCTAATTTAGGTATTCACTTCAAGGGTAGAAATTGAAGAGTAACAATGCTACTAACATACACGTTCAGACACAGATTTGTATTTTACGAGCTGTTTTGTGCTTCACGAGCTGTTTGACGCATGTAGATCCTAAATGGTCAACGTGAGATTGAGATTCATACAGATCAGATAGTTTCAGATATATTTGTGTTCAGATCTGTGTCCGACACAATTAGCATTTTCGATTGACGAAATCTCTAACCTTCTTTGTTCTAAGACCCATCAGAGAGCTTCCATTTCTTACCACTCCGCAGTTGAGGTGGTTCAAAATAACAGGTGGAACCAACCAAAAAATTTGGAGTACCGGTCTAACCAATAGGATTTTGGTTTGGTTATTTGAATTAATGGTGAGGTTCTAGTACTTCTAAGAAATTAAGAACCGTCAAAAATTACTTAGGGGGTGTTCCGCTAAGAGAGTTTTTTGGCTTTTCACGGCTTTTTATGTGATGTATTGTGAGAGAGTGACTGTCTCGATTTTAGAAATAAGTTAATTTTTTGACTTTTTTGAGTTAGTGGAATAAAGCCTTAATCATTGTTTTCTATTCTTCCAACACTGTCCAATATTCCCTTAACCAAAGTAAGTCTATTGAGTTCAGATATGAGCAAGTCCATCCGTTAGTCCAAAATAACTTCATTTTACCCAAGTCATTTGTCGATGTGTTACATTGACAAAACTCGAAAAAGAATGATGTTGCGGAACTCGTTTGTTACTCTTTCTCATAATTGTGATTCCTTTTTTTTTTTTTTTCAGAAATCTAGGAGGAGAAATTATTTGGCACACAAGGTTTGACAAAATCAAATGAACTAAATTTGACACAAAAACAGAAACTGTGAGAGCATTTGTTTGGCTACCCAGTAATAAAGGACTTTTCGTCATACTTGGTTTGACAAATACAATGACAAGAAATTTGACACGCCGGCAGTAATGTTTTCTGAGCACAGCTTGATCCTTACTGGTAATTAATTGCTGAACGTATCCTTCTCAAACTCTTATTCTCTGAAAGAAGATTTTATAAAAACTCGATAAGGCCATACTTCTCCATAGTTCTATAATTTACTTTTTGTCTTTTTGCAATGGGGTTGAGAGTTTTTGCACTGTTGTGTGTTCTTCTGTCGTGGGTTCCGCTCTTCCTATCTGAAGAGGTGAGAGTGAAAGATGCAGAAGTGACTTCCATAGTCGAAACAGACGATAATTTCGTGAGTGTAACTTTGGACTGGTGGCGTAGCAGTAACTATGACTCCCTTCAGTGCCCAAACTGATATCTTCTCTCATAATTTTATTCTTCTTTCTTTCCGCGAACATACCAGGGAGGAAAAATAGGAGAGGAATGGAAGTGTAAATGTTGCAGGATTCGAAAAATAAGATTCTATCAAACGCTATCGAAGGTGAGTCACGAAATTAAACTCAAATCATCTTTTAAATGCTCTGATTTTTTTTTCTCTATATGGAGACAAGTACGTACATACATTTTTTTATTATCATGGTTTCAAAACTGAGTTTTTCTCAATTTTCTCAGCGTGGTTTTTATCTATTTTGTAGTAGACCAAAAGACAATTCTCGGTTTGGCAAACAGCGGGAGCCGAAAGTCTACCCACTTCCCTCTGGAGCACGTTCATAAGCGACCCTTGTTACCCTAGTAATTTTTTTTCCCTTCACAAACACAATTGCAAATTTAGAACTTTTCCTTTTCCGAAGAGCCAAGTTTATGAAGGCAAACCAAGTTTCAAAATATGAAAATAGAGAGGGGAGGGAGAGATGTGTATGAGTAAAAGATACTAGTAGGTTGGCGATGTGCAATTTTCTTTGTTTTTCCTAATTTGCTTAGAACACAGAGAATACGACTTGTGGCATATATAATGCATTTGCTTAGTATATAGTCAGATAATATGTAAAAATGTAAACTTCTTCTGAAAAACTTGGAAAATTTCAGCGCTCAATTCCCTTCGGATCAGAGTCGAAGGTTCATTGCAAGATCCTGTCGTGTACAAAGTTGGAAAAGTCACGAAATGCCCTCTTTTTAAGAAGAGAAAAGTTGGCCTCTTTGGTTACAGCCCCGGTTGCCTCCCTATGAACGGATGAGATGCCTCAACAACTTGTTCAATGAAACTGGGTTACCCAAAAGATATCAATATGACTTCAACTAAAGTTTGGAAGAACAATCATGCCATTCCATTTAAAGCTGGATCAAAGCTCTTATAAATTGAATTGAATCTAAGAGTGACGGTTCTAAGAGTCATGATGTTCCCACCACAACAAAAGGCATACTTGGTTGGGTTGGTCCAACCAAGAACCCCCTTAAATTTGACCTTCCAGCTACCCATTGCATCACCTACACATAAATTAGTATGGATGTGTTTAAGTGACTAAGCAGAGATAAGGTGAGCTAATCAGAGTCAGTAAAGTTTTTAGAAGTAGTTATGATTAGGGCTGCCCAGCGGATCGCACGATCCGCCCAAACGCCCAAACGGAACTGCATGTCCGTGAACTCACCCGAGGTATGTTACGGATTGATGCGGAGCCTAATAATTTTATTTTGGCGGATGCAGTTCGGTTAGATTCGGTTCGGGTTCGATCCGCTCAAAACCGATCCGGGACAGCCCTAATTATGATGTGCAAGATCGTTATGAAGGATTCAACTGGCACTTCTATTGCTTGTTTATGTGGATACAACTAAAGAATACAAAGAGAGATATTTTGAAACATATCCTTTAGAATTGATAGGCCAAAATATCAAGTCATCATCAACAAATATATTTGAAGAGGGCATGCAGCTCATAAATTAAATACTCCCTCCGTCTCTTTTATAGTGTGTATATTTCCATTTTAGGTTGTCCCTTAATAAGTGTGTGTTTTGAAAAGTTAATGGATACATTTCCTATTTTGCCCTTAAAAGTAGATTCATTTTTAAAAAGTTAGTGAGTATTATTATATTGATAATAGTAAGTAATGAAAAGTAAATGTAAAAGTTGTAAAAGTTGATGTGAGAGAAAAATAGTTGGAATTCCCAGGTAACACACTTAAAAAAGAACGGATGGAGTAATAGGAATGTCTCACCTTATTGAGGTAATTCCTTACCCATTATGTTGGTGGGTGATGCCTAATACCAATGTGTAAGGAGTAAGGAATCCTAAAAGTGGGGTATGACTAGTAGAGTTTATTTGTTCAACTGGATTAATAGTGAAGAGACACATAATTTTAAATGATATGAATTCTCACTAAATTGATAGAAAAGAGCTTGAAATAAGGAAACTAACAATTTGTAGAATTATACATTAGATAGATTTATAATTAGAACAGTAATAAAAATAATCAAACAACGACGAGTGATCTCCTTTTTATTATTATTATTTTTAAATGGGATGTGTGATCTCCTTAGACATAGTTCAATCCGATCCTTCCATCGGGCACATAAAGTATCCTCTCGTGAGCTAGAGGCGCTTTAAGCCTTTGATAATCCATTATGACCGTCATGTGCTTTTTGTTGTACAATTTACATTTTGCAACCTCGCATCTTGTATTGACACCCATTTTTCCTCTCGGTTCAAAATGGCAAGGTCAATCGATCTCTCGCACTCTATCTTGTTTTTTTTTAAAGTAATCTTGAATTACAATAGTAATTCTAATTAGCTATAGTACTCAATTTATGAACATTAATACAAAATTTCTAACACATTCTACATCAATAATGTCGTGCTCTTTAGACAAAAGAGCACTCACTATTATATTATTCCTTTTTATCTTGGAATTATAGTTTCAAAATTTTTACTCATGCTTATAATTTTGTATACAATTACCTTGAAGAGGATATAGCACATATATTCTGTTTGTATACCATTAATTATCATGAATCATGATCACTCCCCGTCACCCACTATAAGAACCCCACCCTGCACTTCACCTTCAACCGTTCTCAATTAATTTCAATCCTCTCTCTGTCTGTGTGTGTGTGTGTCTGTGTTTTTTTTTTTTGGTACTTCGGAAATTAATCTGTGTGTGTGTGTGTGTGGATTAGAGATATTGAAGTTGAGCAGGAGCAACATGGAAGGATGCAAGAGAAGGATTTCAAGCAGAGGGCTTGGAGGGGTTCTAAAAGAGCAAAGGGCTAAGCTCTACATCATGAGGAGATGTCTTGTCATGCTCCTTTGCTGGCATGAATGAATGATTCTTTCTTCTTCTTTGTTTCCTTCGCTAGCTTGTTAGCATCAAGAGCTAGCTTACCCGGAATTTATGAGGCTGTGATTTTAATATACTGATGATTATAGTAATTTCCAATGATCCTCATCTAATTCTCTCTCTCTCTCTCTCTCTCTCTTGTGGCTTCTTTGGTTGTAGCCATATGACCATGAGGGCTAGTAGCCTAGTTTGATTTAATTTGCGCTTCGCTATCTATTCTATTCGGGGTTTGAAACGAGAAACAGTGATTAAAGTCCTAGATTACATAAATACTTGGTATATGCAGCGATCGATACTTGGTATACGCAGCGATCGATGCTACTCTTTTACCCTTCATTCAATATATACTGAAAAGTAAGTTGGTGTGATCCGTAAATCTGCTCTCTTTCTCGCACGCTCGCTTGCTCTCGGCTTGAGATTATTGAAATTTGAAGATTTCTGTTCTCTATATGCACCCATGTTCTTGGCTATATCAATTCTGAAGAGTACTGAATGTAACTGGGTATTATGGTGGTCAATCCTGACATCCTCTGGATTTTATTCACTTATTTAGGGCTTGTTCCACGAATTCTGCTCATTGACTAGCCTTACATCTAGTGCATACATGCCAAGGTAAACTCCTACGTATTTGCTGCAATAAGGAATTCAAGCCGATGTCAACTAGGGTAATGACTTTTACTTACCGATCAGCCCCTTCATTTTAATCAGAAATAGAAAATGATGAACTACAATTCCACTTTTGACTTGTCCTTCAAATGAAATCAGCCGTTGGTTTCACAAATAAGCTAAGAAGAAAGGTAATGATCATCACTGAGAATAAAAGCACATAAGAAATGTATGGAGTGAATGTCTGAAACATTTGCAACAAAGATGATGTTTAGGAGATCTGTTACAGTCAGCCATGAAGCTGTAGTTAAAAGAGTACAAAACCAGATAGCCAGCTGACTTATGTTCACGCCGGAGGAGGATCCAGTGGACCAGACAATCAACTGATTTCAAATAGCGCAGAAACCAGCACACATTAAAAAGCCATAAATTGCATCACCACGAAGATTAGTTTTATGTTCACCCGATTACCCGATTACTAAACCAAGTCTTGAGGGGAAAATGGAAACAAAAACCAGTGTAGCAAGGTTTGATCTGAGACTGGGACGATGAATGTATGAACCCTGATTAGTCAGCCACCTTGCTACCACCCCAGGCAAGGAAACTATCTTGCGATCCAAACTCCTACAAAAAGTGCATGAGAAGTTCATCAATAAGAAAATTCAGAAGCATTCCCAAAATTTCCACTTATTTCCAGGTTGTAGGTACCTTGAGATATAGTAAATTCATATGCCTAAGCAGTACTTAATAAAGGTGTAGGGCGTTCTGTTACACTTTCCAAGTCCCCAGTTTATTTTCATTTTCAGCTTACCAAACTGAAAATAGTTAAAAAGATGTTTCTTTTAAGCCAAAACTAGTTCTTCTGAAGTGGAAACAGACCTGCTTAAGCATATGAATTCAGAATATCGAACAAAATACTAGGGAAAAAAAACAAGGCAACTTAATAAGTTCAAAGTGAAGGAAGCAAGACGAAAGAGAATACATACAAGCTGGCTCAGTCGGAAATCAGGTGGTGTATCGAGTTCTATGTTTGCTGGATCAAGGACCAGATCTTGGCACGCCTCTAAATCTTTCTTCAAACACTCGGGTCCTAAACGAGAATAATCAGAAAGGCAGGGCTTTCCGTTACATTCCTCAATTTCATTTTCGTTCCTACCGGGGGACTGGCTCCGGAGAAGGTCATCACACAAAGATAGCCCTTCCACAAGCTGTTGTGAATCTAACAGATTCTGAGACTCGCTGTCCCACCACTTTGGCTCCTCCCCAGCGGGATTGTCATTATTGTTTGCCATTTGATCATCACGATTTTCTGCAATTAGGAAGTCTTGATTCAGGTTTCCACACACAGCTTGCTCCTCATCTTCGATGTACTCCATTTCAGGGTTCTGAAGCAGGTTTCCACACACAGCTTGCTCCTCATCTTCGATGTACTCCATTTCAGGATTCTGAAGCTGAAAAAAAGGATTACAGGCAGTACACCATATCAGTTTCCTTTTCTTTTAGGGCATGGGGCTTGGAGACCCGTTAAAAATCAAAAGGCATAGAAACTTATCACATTTGATAAACCTTATTGCTACAGATTCCAGAAGAAATTTCATAATTCCCACATATGTTACATGGATCCAGGTAGGAGTACCAGGTGAGGGCGTGTGCAAGAGTCACACTTCCTAAACTGGTATCTTAGCAAGTTGAAATCTGTCCAAAGAGGTTGGATATAGATGTGTGGACACATTCAGAGCAATTTTTTATTGTAATTTTTTCTATCCAAAATGAAGAGATGGAATTCCAATGGGATTAAAAGAATAATTTGGATTTTTATTTTCCCGTACATTCGAATTTTCTAGCTAATATGACCTTCCCTATTCCAGATGGCTATTGTTCAAAGGATCCAAGTGTCTAAATTCGGTTGGGAGTGTCGGGAAAAATATTGCACATCCATACACCATGCCATATCCATCGGACATAGATACTTTAGGGAAATGGAAGAGTCCATGTAACACCGATTCCTGTGTTAGACATCCTCTTAAGGAAAAGCAAACAATCCCACATCACATTTTAACAGTATATTGCCATAAATTAATTGACAAATCACAACAACAGCAACAAAAACTGCCAGCAAAGAACAATGCAGGCAGATCATAGTGAAACTCCAGACTTGATTTTGTGTAACTATATTGTTGTCAATGCAACATGAATAGACGTACAGCAAGGATGCCAATGGAATGTTTGTCTCACCTGAGCATTATGATCACTGCAAGAAATAGCTAAAACTTGCACAGCATCAGAAACTCGTTTTTCCGCCCTAAGGGGGGGTTCGGGAGGCACAGATTGCGGAGTCACTGGATCTACTTTTGCAATCATAACATCATTGCCTTCTTCAGGCAGATCTTGGTCAAATTTATCACTCTGCTTGACTACTTGTTGCTGATAAAACACCTTGGAGATTACAAATTCCCCGTCCTTTTCATCTTCTCCAGTGCCCAAGTGATACTGATGCATTACCCAATTGGTTTTTTCTGGTTTCCCACCCTTGATTGGGGTCACATAAAGCACCATAATCTTCTTACACCCAGTTTGGACCCCATCTAATATAACCGGTTTGGTTCTTCCGGTCTTGTGCCAACGAACATCACCAAAATCATCACCGTTTATCTTTCGACGCTTTCGAGTTCCAGTATTATAAGCCTTGATTGCTCTATGGAAAAAGTGAGCAGCACTTCCATCTTGCTTAACACCTGAATCCCAGAATTATAACTGATATTCAACAAGAGATAATAAAAGAATCACAGCAAGCTAATATCAGTACTGACCAGGCAAATTCCGAGGATGGGTATAACATATTCCGTCATCTTCGGTCACAGTCGGAATGAATTCATCAATAAAAGGATGAGGTTTCATATTCTCAACACCAGCTTTTGCAAGTAAATGCCACATAATCTCTTGATCAGATGGATCAAATTTGACCCCTCTGGGTAATCCTGGCCACTCCTGAGTCACCTGAACATAGAGGTTTGTAAAGCTCTTAGTTTTTGCACCACTCTATAGGCTGTGTGTTAGCAACAATCAAACCATATGCACAAATTCTAACATAAAGTGACATGTGGGTCCATCGTATTTTCCTACTGATTTGTGGTTTTGTTTTTCATTTTCCCACTTTTCTTTTGTAGATACTAAGCAAAATGCTCAATCGAAGCCCTAAACAGACCCTGGAATGAGTAGTCTCACACATGGTCCAGAAAACCAAAAATGCCGATATGACTTCCTGAAATTCAAATGTATTGAGTAGAGATGTCTCTGAGAATTTAGTCATACTATACATAGAGACTAGGTATAGAGACAACTAGACAACAAAAGCCAATCTATGAAGAGGAGATTATATTGTTGAAATGACAAACCAAAGGTGTTAATACCAAAAATGGCTAACCATATGTTCCAATTGGAAAAAGACCAACCAAAGGTCTAAATCACCAAGAAAAAATATAGGACCCATCCATATCTCAATACAAGGACAGGAGTCAAAAGACAAAAGTGAAAAAGAAATAAAATCCAAACTCAACTATGTTGCCTTGAAGTTGGACCTCAGTAGCAGAGAGCTCCTAAAGTGGTGTCGCTCCCACCTTAAGAGCGCAATTCTATGCTCCCAACTAAGGAGTTTGATGGGAGCCCGCTCTTTACGAAGATGGCAGCTTTTGTATGATGCTAGTAGAGAAAAACAGTAATTTATTACTTAAATTCATAAATTAGTCTTCGATTTAGCCTCTCATATATATAGCCCTATGTAACATGGACATAGACACGGGATTTCTAAAAAAAGGGACACAGATACGACAGGAGACACGGCAAAAATAAATTAAAAAAATATCAATTTCATACTAGTGGAAATATGTATAAGCATGAAGCTTCAATATATATAAACAAGTATCATTTATACATCCTACTACACTTTTAACCCAAAATCTTTGAAGTAATATACATTTACCCCCAAAACAATTAAAAATTGCACATTTAACCCCGCCGTATCACTCGCATGTCCCCGCCATGTGTCCCTAAAAATATTAATTAAATTTATTGGACATGCCACATGGCGAGTCTCATACATATTTTTCCATGTCCCCCGTGTGTCCCTGTGTCGGACACGGTACATGCCTGCCTCTAGGAGTGTTGGTGCTTCACAGATATAGCCCAAGTCATGATATCTTGAAAAAAAAAACAAAAAAAACTATCCATTCTAACACTAGCCCATTTCTTACACTTAGGGTAGCTCATATTTTTTCCTCCCTAAAATGATCATAGTTTTAAAGTGTATATTATATGCTACATTATTTTTGTAGGATACATACACGTTCCTTTCACGCTCCCAACTTTGGGAGCTTCTATCCCCCGCTCCCGCTTCCTATAACTAATGTTGGACTGGTCTTAATTACCTACTATTATTATAATCTCACTCGGTAGAATGTATTTCAAGTGTAACCATCAACAACAAAAGGGGCAATTCTCCTATCAGGTCAATTAAAAAAGCCATCAAGTGATCAACTGGAAAAATAAGAAAAGCAAAGCAAGGTAAAACAAAAACCAAAATCTGATCCAAAGTCATTATTCAGACTCCACGACAAACAAGATTTATAGGACTTCAGCTGATGCAATTGAAGGTGCAGGACTGAGAATTTCAAGGTCCAGAGTACCAGTGCCTTTCCTATGCAAAAATTTTCTGAGAAAACCATGTGATGATATGTAGTATAGTTCTCCGTATAGAAGTCTGTGCATTGGACGTCCATAAAAAAAATAAAAGAAAGAAAGCAGCAACGCCATATGACACAGAATACTCGCAAAGGAGTCCATCTATGTTTATCCACAAATTTTGTGCAAGGTTCTTACATATTAGGTTGAGGGAATTATACTGCAGTTAGTAATTTCATCTTTCCTTGCTCTCTGCATTTTGTACGCATTTATCAAATTAACGTGAAATTGATTCTCCAATTTATTGTGTGAAGTGTAAAATAAATGAGTATTGATATCTGTGAAATGAGTATTGAAAAGCTAACTTGTTTGGCATTATACGGTTATTTTCCACCGCCTAGTGGTCGGTGATAGGTCTTGAAGTTTTTATCACTAATTCACCATCACAGGAAGGGGGAAAAAAAGCAATACACCTTGTCTATATCATGGCAGAAGCTGAGAACCATCAAGGACATCTTGTAACATTTGAAAGGATTAGAGCAGTTACTCAAATGGGACAAGGCAAAAACAACTTCCACAATGTTAGCTGCTCAATGCCTAGCTTCCCTAAAAAAACTAATGTCAAAATGCCAATAAAAAATGAACCAGAGTATGTAAGAGAACAATCAACTATTGTAGGAGTGATGAAGCAAACCAAAATGGACAGCAAAAACTCGTAATAGTTTAAGAGAGACACAGTGTCCTCTTCTTAGTCCGTAATCAGTAATTCAATAACCAACTTAATTTAGAGTTCGAGTTTTATGCTTCTTGTCATTTGTCGCCTTAGCAGCTATCAGCTATTGTTAGACTGAGAAAAACGAATGTCAAAATGCCAATAAAAAATGAACCAGAGTATGTAAGAGAACAATCATTTCACCTAAAAATACACCGAAACTGAAAGCTATATAGTATCAGATGAAAACAGAGGTATATACATCACTATTGTCAATGATATGTTGGCAATTAGGGCAAGGTCTACTTGGGTTGCTTTTCCAATTGACGCTTCCAGGATCACACAAGCTGGACGCACTCTTGATTTTTGTTGCAATCCTATTGCTGTCAACCAGCCACGATTGTCTGCATAGTATAGACAAACTAATTATAGCCATGTCTAACCATAATACAAGCGGAAAAGTACATATCTATAATCTGAAAGGCAATTTCAAGATTTTGGCTTTAGAATTACTTGCAGATACCAGGAGGAAGGACTAAACAAATATACAGGTTATAAAAACCAATTGCCATACTAAAAGCACAACAATGAAAAAGCTGAGAAGATAGAAAAAGTCAGGACAGTTCAATGATAAAGCAATAATAAGAAGACTGTCAATGACAACTTAAGAATCATGTTACTCACCTCTTGTTAGAGGTGTTTGAGGCCAGTGACCTACAATAAACATGACAAAAAGATTAAGCGGCTGCTTGCTGATTTTCATGCTCTTACATATCACTTCTTGCTTACTCTTATAAGATGGTGTGGAGGAACTGACAAGTGACATTAGTTAGTTTTCAAAAGGTCCATGTTTCTTTTTCCATCACCACATAGTAAAAATTGTACTCCTGAGTATTAAAAGGATCAGAAATCTAAAACAATTCTTCATAGAATCTTATTCGTTACATAAGTTTGATTCAAGGTGTCCTTCCCTTAGAATTTATTATAAGGACTTCAAAATTCTCGATAGAAAGAAGCTTCCAGGCAATTAAGTAGAACATTGCTAGTTTTTGCAACATTTTCATCAGATTCTAGTATCAATGCCAACATTTGCTATCGAGTCGTCTATGAATGTCGTAAGTTCTACGTAACTGATTATGTTAAAGTGGCCAAGCAAAACAACGACGACAGCCCAATTGTACCTTGAGTCCTAAAGTAACAAAGTGCCATGTTCAGCAAGCAACTGGACTTCAAAAGAGGAAAAAGGTATACACCAATGATGATCTTATTCACTAAACAAAGCTGCTTCATGAAGAAGAAAATGACCAGATGTTTGGAATATAACAGAGAACACCACTAAGATAGGCAATACCAAATCAATGAGATAACATCGGACCTAGCATGTGATTTATCCAAAGGCACATTGAATTAACAGGAGCGTGGTTACTTTATATGTCCACTTCAATTAATGAGGAAAAAGGTATACATCAATGATGATCTTATTTCATATGCTCAAAGCCTCAAAGCATCCTTAACTCACCCGGTATCCCAAATGTAACCCTTGATTGAAAGAAATCAACCACAAGATTACCATAAAACATAAGAATGCAGAAAAATGCGGAAAACAGCCCAACAAAAATCAATGAGCTGTAACTTGTAAATCTAGTGACGCAGGGACCACAACCAAAGTCAATCTAACCCACATCTTGATTATCCAAGTTTTCTGTTAGTTATAGTATGTACTAAAAATCAGTATGATCAAGAAGTAACAACCAAATACCAACACTGACAAAGGGGGTATATCAAAGACCTTAACCAAATCCATGAACATGATCTACCACAGTAACCAAATGGGTCATTTTTCCAGATAAAGAATCCCAACTGTTGATCTGAGTTCACAAATGACCTAAATCAATTAAACCATATACTGAAAGACAACTACTTTCTTCTACACTATCTGAACCCAGCTAGGAAAATTAAGCAAACAGTCGTTATCTTTTCATCAAACTTAGATTAAACTACAAAAATCACCAAAAGAGGTTCTTTTCGCAAGAAAGACGGAAATACACGCACGCACGCACACACACACACACACACACACACACACACACACACACACACACACAGAGAGAGAGAGAGAGAGAGAGAGAGAGAGAGAGAGAGAGAGAGAGAGAGAGAGATGCATACCCAGCCATGGCTGACTGATAATCAGAGGAATCTATACTCCTTTCTTTTCTTCAGTACTTTTTTCCCTTTTGACGTGGGTATGTAACAATGATCCGAATCTCTCTCTTAGGTATTCCCACGTTTTTATATTGTTTACTGTACGTAAATGATTTTGAATTTCGAAACCCTGTTTTTTTTTTTTTTTTGCCATAGTTTAGGAGAATGTTAGTGTGTTAGTATGTTAGTCCACAGAGGGTCCAGAGGCTTTCCATAGCCCAATGACCACAAATCCACCCACTGCCCCTCATGGGGCTCGAACTCCTGCCTCCACTGAGGAAGGCAGAGAGCATGCCAACTGAGCTCACCATCTCTACGAATTGTCTGCGACATACGTAAGTCACCATCTCTACGAATTGTTCGATAGAAATACGTAAAGTAGTTCCTAAAAGTGAAATAATAATGCTTAGGGTTATTCTCCAATGAATTTTATTAAGATTTGATAAAATTAAGTCCTTGATTTTTTTTATTAGTGAAGAGATTTGATAATATTCAGACACAATATTCTGTGTGTCAATACATGATTGATGGTTATAAATAGTACTTTCAAAAAAATTTATTCTCGCATGGTCATTAGCAACATTTCTCCAAACTTTTACAAACACAAACTTAGAACATAAACTAGCAAAATCTAAAAGAAGAGGCTAAAGTAAAGGATGAGCAGACCTTGGTTTCCCAATACTTTTGACAAAATCCATACAATCCATTTGAATAGCGATCTCAAAGGCACGTTGAGCATGAGCCCACTCCATTGCTTTAAACCTAGCCAAGATCTCTACCATAGCTGCCGATTGAGCAAAAACTCAGGTCACCTGCTGCTGCAAACCTTTTCCATTCTGATCCAATAAAACCCAAGCAGAAGCACCATGCAAGGACTCAACCAACCATGCCCCATCCGTAAACGAACAAAAGTCATTGAGTAGACCTTCCATCAAAATCACTCATCGTAAACTCAAAGCAAGTAGCTCCCTCCCCGCTTTTCCTTGTAAGACAACCATTCTTATCTAGCAACCCAAAATCATCTCTTTGCTTGACATACCCACAATTCTTCAAAGTACCCTAGAGCACCTGAAACCTGGACAAGGCCTCATCTACAAAACACAACACGCCTCTAAACAACGCATCACTCCTTGCACACCAGATACTCCACAAAATATAAACGGAATCCCAAATCGCATCACGATCCGGCGTCTCCCTAACCCAACCCGCAAGCCACTACTCATCCATGCTCATAGGAATATCGACTTTGAAATCAAAGCCTACATGCGACGCACACCAAAATCCTTTAGCAAAATCACACGCAAAAAAAAAAAATTATGTTCCATCGATTCCAAAACAATGTTAGGGTCAACATCCATGTGTCACCTTTGAAGGGCCTCTTTCACAACCAAAATACGATGAACAATTTTTCAAATAAATAATATAAACTTAAGAGGAAAATTCATAGCCCATAACTTGTCCCACAGACTAAAGAAAGCATGACCAAAGTCCACCACACTCGCGAATTTCCATGGAAATTGCAAAAAATAAGCAGTTTTGACTGAAAAGACCCATCTCTAGCTGGCTCCCATAAAAGAACATCCTGACATTCTTCTTTTGCCATATACAACGCAGGAATTTTGGTCACAACATCTACTGGAAAGAGCATTGAAACTAAAAGCATACTCCATCCACTACATTAACGATCTATTAGATTTGCCACACTAAATCCGATAATACCCTTCCCAGATGACGACCCACATAAGGATTATTGATCCGTGGAATCCATTGTTCCCGAAATACATAGATCCGAGTTCCACTTCCAACCCTCCACTTCAGACCCCTTAACATCAAATTTTTGCCTCAGATGATACTACGCCACCCCTACGAACAGCCCGCACTACCTAATGCCGATAAAAAATCATTCTTCAACCAGTACTTACACAACAATACTTTAGCCAACAACAAATCTGGATCTTTCACAAGTCTCCACGCCACCTTAGCAAGCTAAATCTCTTAAGTCCAGACCCCTTCTACTCTTAGACTGACAACACCAAAATCTTTCCCTCAAAACAACAAAAATCTTAAGGCAATTTTCCTAACCTCATTCAAAAACTACCCAGGTGCCCAAAAAATAAAGAGAATATATGAGGGCATAGTTAGAATGACATGTTTAACCAGAACTAATCGAGTTGCAAATGGTGCCTTCCAATTACTTAACTTGCTCTTAATGCGACTTAGTGTTCTAGAAAACAAACTACCCTTATTACTAGTAAAGTCAAGATTACTTCCCAAATAAATACCAGATTTCATTACACAGCGAACCCCAAAAATTCTTTCAATCTTATCAACATCATGGTCACACATATTAGGCCAACAAAGAGCTCAGATTTCCTAAAATTAATTTTTGCCCTGCTTGAACACAATAAAGATCAAGCAACCACTTCAAACACCAAGCATGCTCCAAATTATATTCCACAAACAGAAAATAATCATCCACAAAGAGAAGATGATTGATAGGCGGAGAATTCCTGCTAATAGCAATGCCCTTACAAATCCTACTGCTCACTAGAGTCGAGAGCCCTTCTGACAAAGCTTGCACTACCAGAATGAATAAGAAAGTAGAAAGAGGGGTCACCCTAACGAATTCCACAAGTCGGTGTAAACATCTTTTGATCGATTACTGTTAACCATCACCGAGAGGTCCGAGAAGGTTACTGTGGAGATGCACTAGTGAATCCAACCCACCCACATCTGATTAAAACCCATAGCACTGATCACATCCAATAAGAATTCCCACTGAATTCGATCATACGCCTTATCCATATTTAATTTTAACGCAAATAAAGACGCAGTTTCAAAATGGACTATCATTTTGGGACGAATGAAGTAAGAAGTTTGCAATGTCTTTCTGTTCAAAAAAAAAAAAGAAGTAAAAAGTTTGCTAAGTTTGCAATCCTTTCCAGGTTGGGCAAAGGGGCCCTAAAGACTGAAGACCACTTATGTTGTTCAGGGCCCATAAAAATGATGGGGAAAGCAAACCAAACTGGGCACCGGCCCAAATGGGCCTTCATGTACGTAGATAGGCCCATTACTTGCTTCATTTCAATCACATTTACCACTTCTCTATTACTCATGATGAGACCATGATGACTCGTTACTAGTTTCACTTTAAAGTTTGATGATAGGTAAGGCCTAATTTAGGGAGCCCACGAGTCAAAAACACAGATTATTTTTTAAGTTTGTTAGAGATTTAACAATTGAAAGTACTTTTAAACTTGACTTGTTTATCAAACGTGGCTGATCTCAAATAAGCTTTAATTTGATAACTACTCGAGTAGCTTGAGTTTTTTTTTTTTTTTTTTCCATAAACATTAAGGTGAACGAGCCGAGTAATTATTTTGTTCAAGCTTGGTTTGAAAGCAAATGTTCAAATTGGATTTCTTTCTGTAAAAAATCAATTCCAAATGAATTTTTGACAAGGTTCAAGGAAATGTTCAAGTTTTATTTCTTTCTCTAACAATTGATTTTAAATGAGTTTTTAAGTAGCTTAGTTTAATTATCGACTCTAGCCACTTGATTTTAAATTTGCAATTTCCCTATTTTCAAGGCCAGAAAAGAGCTCAAAACCTGAATTAGGTTATGTTCGGACAACATCAATACTGAGAAAGAAAGCGAGTGAAAGGAGTAAATTTATCTATCTCTGACTCAAGAGTTTTTGATAATTACCAGGTGCCCGGGTCAATTTTCGTGCACCTCGACTGAATTGAATTAGTTTGGGTTTGGATAGCTTGCATCGTTCTATGTTTTCTGTACATTTTCTTTTTAGGCTTCACAAATTTCTTCCAAATCCATCTCAAGAGGGTACAAATTTTTTTGCCAGTTTAGTTTCAACTTGCAAATTTAACAACTATCTCAGGAGCAAAAGTTTTCCAAAATTAGTTAGCAATTGTAGCAAAAAGGCCCCAATTTATACGCATTCAACCTCACTCAATTTATACACTTGACGCACCATTGGTTTATCGTGTTGGGTGAATCCAATATAGCCCTATACGAGACATGTCTCTGACTACTCTCTGTTAACATAAAAAAGGAGTACTTTCCCCCTAATTAAGTATTTTTCTTTAGGTAACTGATTATTTGAAGAGAAACCTTGAAACTTTTATAAATCTAATTGGTGTTTCTTAGTGGCACTTTCCAAGAATATTCTGGTTGTTTGTAAGTTACATATGCTAACTAAGCTGCATATGTATTTTCCGTAAAGAGAGTGCATTCTGAAAAATAGGTTAAGAGTAAGGGACACAAGGGGCTGATACAGGGCCGGTCCTGAGATTCTCAGGGCCTAAGTTGAACTTCTAAAACTGGGGCCTTAGTTCTTTTAACAAAAAATAAAAATAAACCTCACAAGGAAAATAAAATTATACTATAAAGAATGAAAAGATAAACTGGTTGGGGTGAAAATTGAACCTTGAACCTGGAGAGGGTAAAACCCGTACTCCCTCTTAGGTGCCCTAGCTCGGCCATACAACGTGGATATGCCCTACAGGGGAGCCGAGCTAGAGAGGCCACGAGTAGGGCCGGGCGCGCAGTACGTAGTCGACC